>PNEQ01106563.1:0-14684 GCA_003012365.1 Medauroidea extradentata
CTCCCCCCGGCTGCTGAGTTCCAAAGAGACGGCTCGAAGCGGAGGTTATGCCTACTTCGGGGCTACTAGTTCAACAACAGACCACGACCAAGGTTCTGTGCCCCCTCTACGGAACCCTTAAGTTGGCAAATACCATTAGCTAGGATTGTCATTGAATATTTTATCCATACAGGCTTCGAAAATAACGTAGAAATCAATTGAAGGTTTTTGCGGTTATTTATCTACCACGCCCTCTTAACGAAAGGCGTCCGTAAGTAGACTGCAATGCGCTCATTTATCCTTACAGATTATAAATATTTTTTCCCCCTAGTTATATAAAGTAACCAGGAGATGATCTAAAATAAGTCCATTCTGGTTGGAGCTCTATCTATTTATCTGTGATCTAAAAGTGTGGACCAGAGTAGCTAGATAGCGTGACATAAATATTTGTTTCATGTACTCTGGGGAGCGGATATATTTTCAGAAATATCTGAAATCTTCGATCGGGTTGGAGAGAACTTCAAATATTTTTCTTGGACGTCTTATATTTAGTACTCGGGCGATATGTGTACATTGAGTGCTGTCAGACCTCGATGCATTTTATAATTTTATTCTATGTATGCGTGTATTTCCTTCCCTACGTTTATTATTTTTTTTTTCAGAGAACGTGATCAAGACACGTCATTCTTTAATGTTAACTCTGGACGTCAACATCTTCTTTCATTTTATGACAAATCTAATACCTAATTATTAATTATTATCTATTATTATCTTCACCATCGTCATCACCACCACAAACACCATTACAAACACCACCATCACCACCACCACCATCACCACCACCACCATCACCACCACCACCACCACCACCACCACCACCACCACCACCACCACCACCACCACCACCACCACCACCACCACCACCACCACCACCACCACCACCACCACCACCACCACCACCACCACCACTAACACCACCATCACCACCGCCAACACCACCACCATTATCACCGTCACTAACACCACCAACACCAACACCACCACCATCACCATCATCCCATCACCACCACCATTATCATCATCATTAGTCACTTGCTTTCTTATCTTATTTTCACTGTACCACCTTCATGTACATTAAAAATGTATTCTTTTTAGCAGTTGCGAAGCTTGGTCATTTTTTAAAGGAAGCAGTTTTATACCCGACACAATGGGCTCGTTGTTACGACACGCTTGCATTAATCGACCAATAAGGGTCTTTCCTGTTGTTGAGTACCGTAAACCGGGGTTACTTTGACCTAGCGGGGTAACTATGACAACTCAAAATTTTGGTTTTTATGTAATTTATTGACGAAAGTTTCAAGCATTAGCTATAAGGATAAAAGGAATTATTTAAAATACTCGGCTCGGATTATCTGTTTATTTACCAGAAAACCCAAAAAACTAATATGTTAAAGTGTCAAAGTATACCCGAAAATGGTCAAAGTAACCCCGGTTTACGGTACGTGTTACTGGAGAATCCGTTCCTTGCATCTTGAACACTACTGGCAGTTCCTGCCCCTACCAGTCTTATGGTTCCATAGACAACTCAGAATTCTGTATTGTCATTACTAATTACCGCTTCTCTTGGAATACATCCACGCTTCGCTTCTGTAGGCCGTAATACTTGACAAAAAATGTAAACCGTAAAGTGGGTATGCTTTGCTCCAGCATGGGTAACTTTGCACCACCATAGATATTAATTTCTAGGACATTCGATTAAATGAAATGGATCACGACTCTGACATATAAAAATAATATTGTTATATCCTCAAATACAGCCACTAATCTTTAAACAGCCGGCATAAAAATAATAGGCCTATTTATTGGACGGTACGGTATGTGAGCTAAGAGATTTTGGTTAATATTTTATATCAAGGTCTTAAGCGCTAGTGAGTGGTGTCTTGGGAGTATGGAGCATCACCGGAATGAAGGAGCGGAGAAAACGGGAGATCCTCGAGAAAACACGCCGACCAGCTGCATCGTCCAACACGATTCCTACATGCAAAAATCCGGGAACCTACGCCGTCAGGAATCAAACCCGGATCGCCTTGGTGGGAGGCGATTTACGGTACGGAGTGATGATAAGGGGGACTGTACTCCTATAAGCTGAATATCTTCGTTAATTTTTGTTTGCACAGTAAAGTACGTGTACAGGCATTCACTGCTAAAGTGTACTGTACACGTTCACACAAATTCAGATAGTGCTGCAGTTTATTTGAGTTGTGTATCTCAATACAAATAAACATTACCCTTTCGTGCGTCGTCAGTTGTGACTTATTAGAATATGTACAGTGACTATTGCTATTATGTGTGATATCGCGTGGAAAAGAAATATTTTTTTGAGAACAGCAAGTACTCTCTTTTAATTTTATTTAATTGTGGGGTTTCAGCGCATCACTGCAATTGCACATTTCCACGAAAGTTATTAATTTTACAATACACCCACGTTGCAAGAATCTATCAAAGAACACACCTGTATAAAATATTTGCTTTCATAACATTTCATATTAATGCTTCACTTCTCATTGCAGACACTGTAGTTAGCTCTGTAAGTTGAACATTTACTTTTTTATTTAATCTTTGCATCTATCTGCCGCAACAATTCTCCAGTGATTAAAACATTAATAAGTAAAATTTACAATTCGTTAATGCATACTAGTGTTAACTTAAACAGTTACAGTCACATACAAAAGCTTTGAAGAATTTGAACGAGAAATTGAATACAATGCCGCTTTCGAGCAGTAGACACATTCAATTTACGTAGTAGAAATAATATATATCCTTTTCTTATCTCAAGTCCGCTAAGTTGAGACTGTTTTATGTCTCTTCCTAATGTAGATTACTAACGTAAGACGCTATTTTGTATCGATACGACCGTACGAGGTGATCAAGAGTTTACTCTCAAAGACATAATGCACGTATAAAGTAGAAGGAAGTTTCCTTTACACATACTCACACAAATGCGCACATATATAACCAGCACTTTGTTAACCGTTTGACCACAGCTCAGACTATTGAGGGACCGACCTACCTGGTTGTAAAACATTGTTGCAGTGGGTCAAAAGTAAGCCCTACCAATTTTTTTTTTTTTCAAAACTAATGTAGGGGTTTGTAATTCACAGCACAACGGCAAGAAAACCCATTTCAGATTAGAGTTGTTGGGTACTTCCAAAACATTACTCTCAGAAAGACACTGCTCCCCAACGTAGGTAAAAACGGCTTAAATCGCATACTTATATTTCAAAATCTAGTAACCAACAGCTGATGTAACTATCCAACTTCTCTGAAAAGGAATAAGGCGACTACTAAATGTCATGTATGTAGTGATTCGAACTAGAGAGGGCACACCAGTTTATAGTGACATGTGAACAAGAACAGTGGGGCACTAGGTATACATGTGAATGCCGCCCTTATCACCAATTCGCTTCTTAACCTTCGACGTACAAAAAGCTTCGTTTTTGCAGAGCGGTTAATGCGTTGCTGTATTACGCCAAAGTCCCGAGAATTCAAGTCCCGTTGAGCTGTTTTCTGCTAAAAAATTTTACTTACTTCTCGTTTATTTTAAGATTTATTTTTTACGCGGAAGAATCTATCAACGCCAGAACGACCCATGGTGCCACGTTAAATACAAACTGCTAGATGCAAACTAATTAACAGAAGGAATATTTTGCGAATTAAAGAACCTGCAAGTCAGAATCCACTGTCCTGTGTATTCTCAAGCCCCGTGTGTTTGTTGCCTGTTATTTCAGTGAGTAGTAGCTATATAGAGACATGAACTTTTCGCGAAAAGAAATTTGCCTCACTTTGTGTCAGTGACTTGTGTGCACGTCTGCAGACTTGCTTCACGGTCAGAGATTGGATGTTTTGACATTCGTGTGTCGTGGTGTTTTACACGCAAATCACAGACGTGTGGTGTTACAGTAACCTTATTGTGATTGGCACAGTCAAATGAGAAACGTCACAGTTCAAAGGCACGCTGCCAATATCTATGAAGCAGAACTGCAGACGTGCACATAAGGCACTGGAACAAAGTGGGGCAAAATTCTTTTCGCGAAAAGTTCATGTCTCTAGCTATAGACATACATACAAGAGAGTAAACTCGAGCATGCGGGTTACTGACCTCGCGAAATATTCCTTTCCTTATGGATATACAATGAAGTGATTTTTTGGTGAGCAGAATGTCTTCATATTTATTATTATTTTTATTATTTTATTTGTATATGTTGCATGCTGTCTTGTTAGTGTGTTGTACTTGTCTAGTCGGATTTTTTTTGTATGTTTGGTGTGTGTTTGCCTGTTATTATTGTATTTGTTTAGTGTCATCCTGTTATTGGTCGCAAGACTGTTGGGTGGCACTTTAAACATAATAAATAAGTAAAAAATAAAAATGTATAGGTAAATAATAATTATTATAAACATGAAATAATGTGACCAACGCCCGGGTACACAACAAATTCGAGAGTTTCAGCGACCAACGGACTATAATCCACAATCCTGTGTACACTACATCCTCAGCAGAGACATGAAAATTGACATTTATTTAAGACACAAGTTACGACTCAAACAACCGTACATTTGAGTCGCTTTTGCAATTGGCTCTTGTCTTATTTTATACAAATAAGCAGGCACTGAACCAATTACAGATAAGCATCTAACCTCAGGCTCATTCTCGTGGTATCACTAGGGACATGAAAATTTCGCGTTTTTTCTTTAAGGCGCAAGTTATAATTCCACGAACTTTAAGTTCGTGTCACTTTCATAATTGGTCCTTGACTTATTTGACACCTCGTGTAAATCGCTGAACCAATAGAAAAAAAGTTAACTCAATGCAGGACAATATCACTGTGTTAGCAAGCAGATAACATCTGCTTAAGTACACAGGTACTTTTATTGGATGCTAGTATAAAAGTTATGGTGGAGCCACATAGGCGCGACAGAGGCTACATGACCTTCGCGACATGTGAAACAAAAGATGTCAGCCAATCAGCACCTAGGTTTCTGTGACGTCAGCTCAACAGAAATGGCGGATGCGATGTGAACTACAAATATAAATTATATCGATTTTAAACGAGATGGAATTTAATTTTCAACCCAAATATTGTTCAAACCTGTGAGTTGCACTATACTCTGTCCCCTCTAAGGTTGCAGTAGAAATAAAGATTACTAACGAAATAAATAAAAATAATTGAATTATATCTTGATTCCTCACATTGTGATTGTGTCGTAACACATTTCCCTTGTATTTTCCAATATTTCAAATTAAATTTATTCAGTGTAAAAAAATTTTATTGTCATTCACGTGAATGAATTAGCTGCAACCTTAGAATGAATAGAGTATAAATAGCATTTATTTGAAAAAGATTTTCGTTGGTTATCGTAAGACAATCATAAACTTTTAAGTAAACATGTAATTTTGCATTTATTTCGACATTTCGGATTGCTATTAAGTATTTAAAATATATTACATATAAACGAACAAATCTGGAACACTGTGAACATCACTAGTTGTACTAAAAGATAGTATGAAGGGGAAATAAACTACTTAAATTTTTTGTATTTTTGTATTTGTCGCGCGGCCACTAAACTGGTTTTCGCAATAACGAGAATTTTTAGTGTCGCATAGATTTTGTCGTTTACTTTGTCGCGCCAATGTGATTCAAACATTAGTGAACTCGGGATTTTTTTCTGGTCGATAGTATAATCAGTTCCACACTAGACGAGATAGCCTGGTATTCGTTCCTTGATTCACTATAGGTTTGCAATTCATCAGGAAAACTTCAATGTATGTCTGATAAACAATGATACATCGTGAAGTAGACAAACGCACACTGTTTTTTGATCTATTATGTGCTGAATTTTTCTCTCGAAAATTTCCGATCTCTACAAATGTTGCATGCATTGAGTTTGAAACGTTTTTTATGCTTGGGAATATATAGGTACTAACATTAATTTCTCTCGCTTGAATCTGGTATTTTTTCCGGTGAAGTTCAAACATACAAACGTGCATTGTTTAAAACAAAACGACAGAAATTATACATTCATGCTTTTTTTTTTTTTAAGAGTAGAATTTTGCTAGTATTTCGCGGTAAACAATCACAATGAAGGGTTAATGAAAATGCTAGCTAGCCGTCAGCCAGAGGGCTAAAGATAAAACGAGCACGCGATTATCTCGATTTGGTAATTTGCGTTTGCAAATATTTAAACCGAAAATAGCACACACAGCGTACATCGAAGTGCATTAACACTGTTTCCCTTTCTGCAGCTCGGAAATTCTGTCAATTACAGTACATCAGCGGTGTTTCAAAATCGCGTTGGAAATACAAAAAATTTAATTAAAACAATTTAAAAAGCTAAAGCTCCAATTTACTGTTTAGTTAAGTTATTATTGTATAAAGAGAATCAAGTCTTCCGAACATGTAATTTATTATCAAATGCTATGAAGATACTGAGTAGGAACACACCAAATGTTTAGAACTGGGAGGTTTTTTTTTTATTATAGGACCTAGTTAAATATGCAACACAACATTTTAAATAAAATCCGTTTAATGTGTAATTTATAGGGCTAGGAATATTTCGCGAGTTCAACTACCAATATGCTAGAATTCATTATCCTGTGTATACCGAAGTCATAACATTTGTCCATTACCTCACTGTAAAAAACCTTCCTAAAATGTTTAGGAAGTTATTATCCCAGACGCAGTATGGGACAGTTACCACACTTCCGTCTTGTAAATATGCAATCTTTTACAGTTGTTACAGTAAAAGTCTGGTAACTTTAGTATGCATTTGACCGTTTTATAATTAAGTTTAGGAGTGCTACCATGGATGTCTCGGAAACTATTCTACCATACCTACTTGCTTAGAGCTCCTATACACACGTCTGATAAATTTACAAACTATTTTTTAGAGTGATGCTACATATTCAGACAGCAGACAATGAACGAATAGACGGGGCTTGAGTAGGTATATGATATTGGATTCTAGCATGCAGGTCATTGAACTCGCGAACTTTTTCCTAGCCCTAGTAATTTAGGACCGGGTAATTCCGTAAACTCGCTGTACAAGTAACAATTCAAGCACATGCGCATTTATGTTACTTTGCGATTGGACCACAGTTTCACAGACGTGTCCGGAATAATTCCGAACAGATAAAAGAAACTGCAATAAAACGATCATAGAATTATGAGTAGAGCGACGATTTTGTGGCAAAAAGATTTGTGAACCATTTTGTTTCAATGCCTCAGGTGCACATCGGCAGCTTTGCTTCATGGTTATTGGCAGCGTGTCATTCTTCAGACTGGTCTCTTATGTGACTGCACCAACTAGAGTAAGACAATTATGACTCCACACCTGTGGCGAAGAGTGGTCGTGTTTCAAGGCAAGCAGTATGAGATCCGACTATACACTTTGAGCAGGTTACAGTTGTGTTGCTGAGACCTAGGTGTATTACTGACAACTAGTTCCTCGTCTCTTACATACTACTGGCTGAGGAGTTGACCTGCCCCTACCAGTCAAATGGTTCCACAGGCAACTGAGAGATCTGTATAGTCACTGATAATCACCGCTTGCCCTAGAATACTTCGCGCTTCGCCATTGCTCCACACGTCGCTGATTTACCAGTTGAAACTCGAGACAAATGACGGTTAAAACGTCCAGTAACTGCTGATTTTCGCGGAAAGAGTTTGGCCCTCCACTTTGTTTCAGTGCTTTACGTGCACACCTGTAGTTCTGCTTCGTGGTTACTGGGCAGCGTGTCTTCATGAAGAGACAACTCTCATTTCACTGAGCCAATCACAGTAAGGTCACTGAAACACTACACGTCTATGATTTGCAGGTAGAGCCCCACGACTCGTGTGGTTTAAACGTCCAATCACTGGCCGTGGAGCAGAACTGCACGTATGCACGTAAGGCACTGAAACAAACAGGGGCAAAACTCTTCTCGCGAAAATCAGCAGTCCGTACCAATCGATGCGAAAATCTTTTCTGCACAAAATCGTGTCTCTAATTATGAGTAACAAGGTTTGTAGTGAAATCTTTATAGCAACAGCGAAAGTTAAAACAGATGTTTCTCGGAAATACATATAGGTAGGGCCACGATTTTGTCGCGAAACGATTTTTGCCCCACTTTGTTTCAGTGACTCACGTGCACATAGGCAGTTCTGTTTCAAGGTTATTGGTAGCGTGTCTTTGTTCAGACACGTTTCTCATGTCACTGCACCAATCAGAATAAGATTATTTTGAGTCTAACTTGCCAAGGCCAGTGAGAGTAAAATCATCCAATCACAGACGATGTAGCAGAGCTGCAGGTGTGCACAAGACGCATCGAAACCAAATGTTGCAAAAATCTTTTCGTCATAAAATCCTGGCTCTACATATAGGTAGAGCCCACGACTTTTCGCGAAAAGAAATCTGCAAGAGTTTATTTCAATACCTTATGTGCACATATGAAGTTCTGCTAATACATTATATTATCGCACAGGCGTGGTTCACTTGACTGTGCCAATAGGAACACGGTTACTGCGATACCACACGTATGTGTATTGCGGGAAGAACCTTAGACGCTGAGAGTTAAAAACAGCCAATCACTGACCATGAAGCAGAGCTGCATATGTGCATATAAGGCATTGAAACAAATTGTTGCAAAATAATTTTCGCGAAAATACATGTAGGTCAATCGAGTTTATCTTACAAGACATTGTGCTCGCAGATATTCTATCCAAATGTAACCGGGAAAGGAAAAATTTGCGGGTTCAGTGACCATCAGGCTAGAATTCACAGTCCTGTGTACACTCTCCTTTCAGCATTTTGTACATTGACAGTTTGCCGTGTAACTTTCAGCTCCACACTGTACCGGTTAGCCCAGTATTCGTACATTGATTCAACGCAGACTTGTTATTCGCCCGAAAATCTTCCAGCAGTGTCTGATAAACTGGCATAAAATTGCAAAATTAACAGATATGCAAACATGTTTCAGATTTGTTTTGTGTTGATTTTTTTTCTCGATAATATCCTATATAATAGGTTAGTTACAGCAATAAGTCGAAAATAGAGGATAAGAAAATGTAGAAAATAGTTATAAATATGCATTTAAAAATTATGATATTTTGAAGGGCTTGTGTAATTATAATTCTCTAACTTCCCTTTATTACAGTTATAATTAAGTTAAATTGCAACCTCGCTACGTAGGAAAGTGGTGGGGGGAGGAGTGGCATTACGAATTCGGAATCTTCCGTAACCGTCATTGCCTGGCTCGTCAACGTTGTTGCAGCGTGTCACAAGTACGCCTACTCTTCATTTGCGAGAAAGTAACATTATGTTTACCTGTTTAACGAACTCACTTTTCAAACTATACTTATGAAAATACTCAATGCCTAGAGACACTGGAAAATTGCGGGAATAGTTGACTATCTGCTAGGTTCCAATATGCTGTATACAACACTGAATGTTTTGTATCTATATTGGTTATGGTTTATTTGAAGCATTGTTTCTCTCTTCAACAGGTCCAGTTAGAACTGTACAGCTTGAACACACAACGTGTGTGATTTGTCCCAAAACTGTTCACACGTGTCACGGTTAATATACTATAGTTTATTGGAGATTATGCTAAATATTTTCGCGATTTTACAGTGTCTCTATCAATGCCGCTTAGAAATACGTGATTTGGGACACATCGAAATGACTAAAAACTGTCAGACAGTTATTTCTGGAAAAACACCAAAATGAATACAAACCAGAAATATAGAATATAAAGTCTGACGTAATGCAATACCTTTAAAAAATTATAACACGTACCGTTAAAAAAAATGCTACGAAATCATTCTGCCTCAAGTGGTAAGTGAACTTTACGTCTCGTCGACAGCGAGGTCATTATAGACGGTGACATAACTTGGTACAATGACAGGAGCTGGGAGAGGAGTCGGCCATGGCCTTTGTTAAGGAACCATTACAGCATTCGCCTATGGAGTGATTTCGAGAATCCATGAAAAACTGAAAGCAGGATTGCCGGAGCCGAGGATTGAACCCGGGTCTTCTCGAATCCGTGTTACCGGGTTTTTTTGTCGATCTCTTTGCGTACAGGTGAATAATGAAAAGCATATTGATGATAGAGGCGACCGTAAAAAAACTTCCTAAAATGTTTAGGAAGTTATTATCCCATTATTATGGGACAGTTACCACACTTCCGTCTTGTAAATATGCAATCTTTTACAAATGTTACAATACAGGTCTGGTAACTTCAGTATACATTTGACTGTTTTATAATTAGGTTTAGGAGTGCTACCATGGATGTCTGGGAAACTATTCTACCATACCTACTTGCTTAGCTCTCCTATATGTACGTATGGTAAATTTACAAACAATTTTTTAGAGTACCAAATACTACCCAGTTTATTCCAGCGCCTTACGTTCACTTCTGCAGTCCTACATAGTTACTGGCAGTGTGCCTTTGTGAAGTGACGTATCTAATTAGTCTGTGCCAATCACAGTAAGGTTAATGCAACACCAAACTTATACGATTTGCCGGTATAATACCAAGGCTCACTAGATTTCAGATGAGTTATAGTCCAGTTCCAAAACTCACCTTGTCCACTTTCACCAAAACTGAGCAAATCGCGAAAAACTGATCTGTGAGCCCAATTGTGACATGGCCAAAGCAGTTTTTCAAAGTATATCTGTTATTGAATAAGACGAGTTTTGGAAACTATCATCATGTCAACTTCAGCGCACGTTTGAAAGCTGCACAAAACTGTTCAGAACTAATTTTTCCTTGGTGATGGACAAGACGAGTTTTGAAGCTGGACTACTCAAATATCCAATCACTGGCCACGAAGCAGAACTACAATTGCGCCACGTAAGGCACCGAAACAAAGCGGAGAAAAATTATATTCGCGAAAAACAGGGGTTCCTAGGCATCACGAATTGCAATAGTGGGATTCTCATTGGCTCAGTCAAATAGGGCAACAGCTCTACGAACAAGCGAAAACCAGTCATCTTTTCATAAGCTGAACGTGCGTTGAAACCCAGCAAACAGTCAAGTTTTCCCGCGATATACCATCATTAGAGGCAATAATTTTTGGTGGAAAGAATTATGCAACATTTTGTTTCAGTGCATCGCGTGCACATCGGCAGCTCTGGTTCATGATCAGTGATTGGCTGTTTTTATTTGTGATCTACCCTCAAATCACAGACGGGTGTTGTCGCAGTGACGTTATTCTCATTGGCCCAGTCAAATGAGTGACGCCTCTACACGAATGCACACTGTCAATAACTACGTACCAGAGCTGCAGATGTGCAAGTGAGGCCATTTCCTCTAACCATCATCTCTACTCGTGTTCAACGGGCAGTTTTCAAATAATCTTCTAACGGCCAAGGCTTTACACACCGTTCAAATGCCTGGGTAGACGGTTACCATAATGTGTAATACTAATAATATAAAAGGGGATTGACCCGTTTTCCAGCCCTTCCTTGTTATTTCACACATAGTCTATAGGCATGTAACATGTTATTAGGGCCACGATTTTGTCGCGAAAAGATTTTTGCCCCACTTTGTTTCAGTGACTGACGTGCACATCGGCAGTTCTGTTTCAAGGTTATTGGCAGCGTGTCTTTGTTCAGACACTTTTTCATTTTACTGCACCAATCAGAATAAGATTATTGTGAGTCTGTACGTCTATAATTTGCCAAGGCAAGTGAGAGTAAAATCGTCCAATCACAGACGATGTAGAAGATCTGCAGATGTGTACATGACGCATTGGAACCAAATGATGCAAAAATCTTTTCGCCATAAAATCGTGGCTCTACATGTTATGTGAGCAATTTCCGCACTACGTGTACCTATAACGTGGTTGCGACCTCTGATCTATCACACTGTGATCTAGAGCAGCGGACTGGTAAATAAAATGACATCGTGATCTCTTCCGTGACCAAATGTCCCACGACTTATTATGACGTGCTCACGAGGGTGGCCGCTTATATTTTGAGGTGACCTACTCTCGGGCGTCACAAATGATCTGAGCTGTCATGCGACCACACCCATTCCCCCAGCGATATATTATAACACACAATTACTAAAGGAATGCATGAAAATTATAAATTCAGGCAGGCTGTTGCTTACCTCTAGTAAGAGTATAATAATCACCAAAAATCAACGCTTTTTTTTACCTATATGAGTTTATGTCACAGTAAACGTTCCTTTTGTGACTAATCAGAGTGATGTAACGACATATTATAAATTGTACGATTTTTTAAAAATATAATAACTTAAATCCTGCATATATTAATAAACTCCTACAATAGCATACTAGTCCACTAGCGGTTTTAATTGAAAAATACTACAAAACTCTAGACCTACAAACTGCACTACGATATAAATTTTATCTTTCCATAACCTGCGAATGTTGCACCATAGAAGAACTATGGGGTAAGCGTTTTACTGTATTGGAACACATGTGATATTCGATATTTTCAATTTCATTTCACTAAATGTCAATTTTGTTTCTCATCTGTCCACCTTTCATTACATTATTTTATTTTATTTTTGTGTGGTTGTCTTGAAAGACGAAAGCTTGATGTGTAGCTAGAGCCACAGATTTTTTTTTGTGAAATGAGTTTTGCAAAAGTTTGTTTCATTATCTTACGCGCACCTCTGCAGCTGTGCTTCATGGTAATTGGCAGTTTGACTGTGCCAATCAGGACAAAGTTATTGCATCACCACACGTCTGAGATTGAAGGGTACATCCCCAAGACGCCGAGAGTCAAGGCTTTGAAACAAATTGGGCAAAAAAAAATTTTTCAGCGAAAATCAATGGTTTAACCACTCGCTAAGAACAACACAATTTTGCATCCTCAACTGTCTCCACGACAGATTATACTGCTGTTTGTTCACTATTTGCTGCCTCATTTTAAGCTTGAACTTGAGGCATGAATTCGGGCTCATAGTTTATTATAGACATTTCGTCGTTTCAGATTTCTGCCTGATTAATTACGGCCAGTTGGACGTACACATGTTTGAATTCTTCTTTTAGGCCACGGGTTCCAATTTATGTTATTTTAGACAGTTTTATTATTTAAATCCTGAAAGGGAGCATATTTCGCAAAACCATTACACAGAAATGTTGGAAATAGTTTGTACAATTTTGCCTACTTTTTTAAAAAAAACGCAGGTTTTTATAATGTTGGCTAACGACTGACTTTTAAAATTTTAATTAAGTCAATAATTAGCCAAATTATAGAAACTTATGTTTTGAAAAAAATTTACTAAATAGTACAAACTATTTACAAAATTTCTGTGTAACGGTTTTGCGATATCTGCTTACGTTTAGGATTTAGAAAATTAAACTCGCAAAAACGGCATAAATAGGACGCGAAATTTTCCTGTCCCAATCCATCACTTCCATTCTGCAATTTATATAACAATTACGCCCTAATTAACGTAAGATCGTGAGGAGACTCTTGCGGTGTGTTTCGGTGGATTTAATTAATATCACGAGGTAATTCAAGCGGCAGTGTGATCGCAACTGAAGAAGCTCAGCTGAAACGACACTTTACAGCGACAAGAGACACGGTATTTCTCGTGTACACAATAGGAAGCTGCAGCGTTGCAGAGTACACAAGAACGGATGTTGTAAACTATCTTATACACGCATAGGGAACTAGTACAGTGTAAATCTGGGTCACTGACACACTTAGAATGTCTATACTTTGTAAGGCCACGGTCTCAAGATGTAGAACTACTTCACTTAAACATGTTCACTAACTCCGAACGAGTACTTAATGGAAGTCTCTTCTCGATTTAAGTAAACTAGTTTCAGATGTCGTTTCGATAAACATATATTTTCTGCCGCATCCGTATTGGCTACTTCATGTCAGGAGGAGCTGCGAAGCAAACAAGAGTGTATTCCGGTGCGACATTTTGCACACGTTAAATTAAGTCTTTTTACGTTTAAAGTGTTTGTATTCGGTATACCGGCTTCATAAAGTTGTAGTTAGTTGAAATATAACAATAACAAGTTACGAATATTGAGTGCCGGTTTGTTGAAAATTGTAAATGGTGGTTTTTAAGTTTCAAGTTTGTTGAGATTAGAATATACATTGAATTAATTCGGACAAAAGGTGTAACTTCGCAAATAGTTCTAAGCTTTAGACGCAATCAAAGACGTGATTGCCGAATGTGTTTAACTAAACACGTTTAAGAATCCTTGCGTGCCCGTGGTCTAAATAAGTAATATTCCAGTAGTTTTCCTATTTGTTCGGGATAGGTGTAAAACTACGGGTAGTCAGTAAATTATCAGTTTTCCCCTCCTTGTGAACCACACTCCAGCAATTTGTCTTTCGTGCACACCTGTAGCTATGCTACGTGGCAAATGACTGGATTTTTTTAGCTGTGCGTATTGGGGGTTCTACCAGCTTATCACAGCCGTTTGGTTCCGTAGCAACCTTGTTCTACCACAGAATATTTAGGTATACAGAAGTGAAACAGCTGGTAGGAAAGCGAACTCAGTCACACACGCCAGCAAAATGGCTTCCCTGGCCAGCAACATGGCGGAGACGCCTACCGCCAATCAGCGTAGGGCGGCTGACCTGCTAGCCGGCAGACAGGCTAATAGGAAACCTGCCGTAACATGCAGGAGCCAAACAGACACGGGGCTAGTAAGCGACACCTTTGGGCA
>PNEQ01106563.1:14784-26169 GCA_003012365.1 Medauroidea extradentata
ATATATATATATATATATATATATATATATATATATATATATATATATATATATATACACATATATATACACATATATATGTATATGTATATATATATATTTATAAATATATATATATTACATAAACATCAGGGACGGATCTAGGATTTCCGTCGCCCGGGGCAAGAATTGTGATTTGCTCCCCCCTCCCCATTCCTCCTTCCCCTTCCCATTTTTCTATCAGTCCAATCAAGCCAACAGTAATAAACTATCTTGCATATGCTTACTTGCGCTCGCGTAAATAACAGTATAAAATTTTAGTAGAAATAAAACCTGTACTTACTAGCTACCATTAGCAGTCTTTCAAATGTGCATTCTAATTATAAATACTATATTTATAACATTATGTGGTGTTCTAGGTTATTAAAAACACAAAACTAGTAAAAGTCTAAATATTGGTAGGAATTGTATCTTTTTACACTCATATACATTTCATTCCCAAGTATACATTTTCAGCACCACTAGCGCCCCCTGTAACCTGGCGCCCGGGGCAGTCTGCCCCCTCCTGCCCCCCCCCCCCCGCCTAGATCCGCACCTGATAAACATGTATGTACATATATATTATGTATATGCATATACATGTATAAATGTATGTATATTTATAAATATATAAATAAATATACATATACATGTACATGTATATATGTGTGTGAATGTGTACGTGTCTATGATGCGGAGCATTAGTAAAACATTCGCCTCACCTTCTGGAGGAACAGGGTTGGAATCCCGACTCCAGCCATCCTGGTTTACGTTTTTATACTTTCCAGAATCTGTTCCAGGATAATGCTGTGTCAGGAGAATGTTGTGGTGGTTTCGTAACAGCGACTCAATACTCTTGGATTGTCCCAAATTGCACCAAACAGACGCACGACTGATCACAGTCCTCTACTGAAACATTCACAAAGAAGCTAGCGGTCAGGTGATATTTGACTGAAAATACATTAAAACCTGATTTGTGGAATTCAGTTAAGTTAATATTTCTCACTGTATTTTATATAATGTTAGTGAATGACCTGCAACGGGCTGAAGTATCTATTAAACACAGGTAGATTGTGAGCCCGGAATTGTGAAATCAGCATCAAATGACAGCAAGAGTCGCTTCTAGAGCTATAAGTTCAGTTCTGTAAAATGAGAGGAGTTCAACTGATCGATCCAGACAGAGCCTTCGTAATTTATAAACATTAAATGTCACTAAATGGAAAGTGCTTTAACATTACAGATTTAACCAAAATCGTTCAGAAATTCGTTGCAGAATCCCTACATGTGAGTGAAGTTTTGTTGTAAATATAAATACGCCATTTTTACATGATTTATTGCTCTTATATGTATTTAGAAATGTCAATCATTTTATTTTAGCCAACAGTAGCATGCTTGCAATGCTTTAAACAAAACTAATTTTCACTGATCGATCACAACATTGCTTTGAGAAGAGGTTTAGTAACAGCTTAAAAGTAAGCTGAGTTCCGGCAGGGACAGTTCACAAAGGCCAGTTACTTCAAGGTTAAACCTAACATTAAATAAATAGGCTTATAACTTTCCGACCATTACAATAGGTAGTGTCGTATTTGCTACAGTCTGTCCATATGTCGTTAAGGTTCTTTCGCCTCTCCTTCACATGGTAATCTCGAGCGACGTGGAGGAGTCTGGTCCTTTCTGCTCTGACTGTTCGAGTTTCCCCTACCAACACATCCCGTCGACTAGTTGAAATGGGTTCCGTCTCAGTTCGTTCCATTACGTAATTGCGACTCTTCTTCCGACCCTTGTTAACCCCTTCTCACTCTCTTCAGCCCTCACCGTGCCTGATAAAGAAGATGTGCTGCGCATGGAGGGCATTTACTGTTTTACATTTGCATATTACAAGGTCAGGAACCAAAAAAAAAACTAGAAACATTTTTTTTTTTTTTTTAATTATGTTCATACATACTCGCTCCACGACAATGATTTTTTTCATTTCAGTGTTTCATTGCTAAAAATACGACAACTTGTCTTATGGGGATTATTGTAGTTATGGCCACCAATTTTTTGCGAAAAGATTACAAAGCAAGATATAATTAAATATCCTATGTACACATTAACAGCTTCATCTATAACAGTTAGCCATGTCTTTGTGCATACTGCCGGCCTATATTGTTTCTTTACTACAGGGCCAATCAGTACTGCGTTACTCCGACAGTGAAAAGGTGTGATTCGAGTGCAGACTGGTAAAACGCTAAACAGTTAAAAAGCGACCAAATAGGATATTGATCCGATATGGGGTAATGACTATGCATTTTAATTTACCTTACTATGGCGATAAACCACGTTGCTGGCGTCACAACACCTAGTTCACTAGGTTGCCAACAGGTAGCAGGTATGTGTAGATCCAGCAATAATTGACCAACGTATTAAATAAAAGATCTCAATTAAAATGTTCAACATGTTTCTGTTACGGAATTTCGAAGCCTTAGTGTCAAGAAGTAGGATAGGTAGAGACACTGGTAAATCGCGGGAAAAGTTGATTGTTTGCTAGGTTCCAACATACTATGTATAACACTGAAGGTTTTGCACTTATATTGGCTATCGTTTGTATAGAGTACTGTGTCCCTCTTCAACAGACCCAATTAGAACTGAACAGTTGTAACACAGAACGTATGTGGTTTGCCAGAAAACGGTTCGCACGTGTCACGATTAGAGATACTACCGTTTATTGGAGACTATGTTAGGCCTAAATATTTTCGCGATTTTCCAGTGTCTCGAAGAATAGCTTTACCCTGTAATGTTTTAAAACTCTATTTCCAGAATAAATTGTTAGACCTAATAACTAGTGACCTGAAAAAATCTCGTTTTCCAATCAACACAAGCAAGGATTAAATTACCAGTACATTTCTATCACTTTTAAAATTGCTTCTTGATTTATCTATCATCACTTGGAGGACACCGAATCAATAATGAAAACGTAACTAAATGCGAACTCGACTCACTTATTACGTACAGAGATTCTGATTTTTGGAGGAAAGAATTTCACACGAACTTGTTTCAACGCATTATGAGCACATCTGCAACCCTGCTTCTTGGTCGGTGATTTGATATTTTTGTACCTCTCAGCGTCTTTGGTTTTCTACCCACAAATCGCAGACGTGTGGTGTCGCAGTGACCTTATTTTATACGACTGACACAGTCAAATTAATTACGCCTGTGCACAAAAACACACCGCCAATAACCATGAAGCAAAGCTGCAGATTTGTACGTAAATCATTGAAACCAGTTGGTGCAAAATTCTTTTCATCAAAAGTCAGGTAGTGACCCTTATAGGCCCTGTAATATTTTGTGTAAGAGGTAAAATAGTAAAGTAGGACCTTACGTCTCGTTTCCAATGCCATTAAGGATGTAACAATTGTCTCGGACAAACAAGACTCAGGGTAGGGTAACTAACTATAGACGGTTCATTTTAAAGTGACCACTTACCAACACTTATAACAAAAAATGTATGCTCTACTGGGATCATAGATGTTGAGTTTTGAGAGTTGTGAAATGTTTAAACGGGTTTTTAGTAACATGGAAGTTCTCATACTTATAAAACGGAGGCAAAATTGTTTAAAGAAAACTTAAATCAGTGCTCACTTTATCGTGGACAGCTTATATAAGCATCCTAACATACGCCTGCATACAAGGCCATGGAAAATCGAAACTAGGATGGCAGGACCTGTGATGGAACCCAGTTCCTCCCGAACGTGTGCATAGTACTTTACAACTGCATCCTAGCTCATTATCTCATGTTACACGCAGTCAATAAAATGACGATAAAATCACATTTCTTTTTATGAGAATTTCAATCGATCCCATGGTATATATTGTATATTGAAATGAATTATATTTATAGATGATTGTATATCGCGAAAATGTTTTGGACTAACATACCCTTGAAAATGTTGTAGTTTCTTGCAACACATATAACTGGATGATGTACAGTACGTCTGACACAATGTAACCGTCTGCAGACCAATATCAGGCATAAATAGAGACGAGAAAAATTCCCTGGTTCACTGATCCGTAGGCTAGCCTGCAAAAATATTTGTGAACTGAAGCAGACAGCAGAAGCTAATTAGTTGTTTACTGTTAAAGTGATACATGTCTGTATTAGTTACATTATTGGTTCATAGACTTCCAGGAGGTGTCAAATAAGTCAAAGGCCAATTGCGAAAGTGATACAAACTTACAGTTGTTAGAATTATAACTTGTGCCCAAATTAAAACGCAAATTTTTCAGGCCTCTAGGCATGAAGTATTACAATAGCGTGGTTCTTTTTGGCTCCACGTACAAAATGTCAGTGATAATTAGAGGTACGTCAATTTCGCGGATTCATCTGGCAGCAGCCTAGACTTCTAAGTCCTATACATCCACTGGCCACAATCGATTAACGATTATCTATTGGCTTATAGCCGTACAAGCAGGTAGCAAGCGATAGCGCTTTGCATTATCTCCTTATTTACTACTGGCTTGCAGTAGTCAAACGCGTTTCGTAACAGCCGCCAGCAAGTCACAGAGATGACAAGGAAGTATACATAATTGGCGTTCAACCTGACCTGGAATGTATCTGCAAAATGTACGTACCTCTAGTGATAATCTAATAAGATGAACGTGTGTTGAAACCCAGCAAACAGTCAAGTTTTCCCGCGATAAACCATCATTTAGGACCCCTATTTTTCGCGAAAAGAATGTTTCCTCACTTTGTTTCGGTGCCTTACGTACACATCTGCAGTTTTGCTTCGTGGTCAGTGATTGGATATTTTAACTCTCAGAAGCCTAGGGATTCTACCGGCAAATCATAGACGTGTAGTGTTGTAGGAACGTTATTGTAATTGGCTCAGTCAAATGAGATACGGATCTTCACATAGACACGCTGCCAGTAACCATGAGGTAGAATTGCAGGTGTGCACGTATGGCACTGAAAGAAAGTGGGGCAAAATTCTTTTCGCGAAAAACAGGGGTCCCTAACCATCATCTGTAATTATATTACATTTTCACCCTTCACTGCAAAAAAAAAACTTCCTAAATAGAATTTGAAGTTTTTAACCCATACACAGTATATAACAGTTGTCATGCTTTAGCTAGTAAATATAGCATTATTGTTCAGCATTGTTACTATACAAGTCCGGTAACGTCAGTACACATTTGACAGTTTCTAATTACCCGCAAATACTTAGAATATTAAAAAAAAAAAAAAAAAAAAAAATTACTCATAGGATGCTAAATTTCAAATTGGTCAGACCAGTAGAATTGCTTACATTCACTCAAAAATAAACTGTAAAAGAGATGATTGTCTTTAAACGGCTGAACAGGTTGCCTTGAATCATATCTAACAACCATCTCGATTACGTCAGCTTTCAACAGAAAAAACTGCATCAAAAATAGGTCCATTCGTTTAGGAACTACGATGCCACAGAGCGACACACAGGCACACAGATAAACACACAGACACGTCTAACTTATAAAACCACTCTTTTTGCGTCGGGGGTTAAAAACATATATGACTGCTACCATTGATGTATAAGAAAGCATTTTATCATACATACTTTCGAAACACTCGTGTACTGTACATAGGTGTGCTGAATTTACAAATAATTTTTGGTAGTGTATGTTTTCAGTTTTACAAGGAATCTGGTTGCCGTTACAAAGCAACGCTTCTAGAAATTAGGCAAAAGTTGATTATTGTTAATTTGTAGAGGTAAGGTAAGTGGGTTCTACATCTCGTCGACGGCGAGGTCGTTAGGGACGATGATACACAACTTGGTACAATGACAGGAGCTGGGAGAGGAATCGGCCATGGCATTTGTTAAGAAACCATCCCAGAATTCACCTGGAATTATTTCGGGAAACAATGTAAAACCGAAATCAGTATGGCCGGAGCTGAGGATCGAATCCGCCCCCCCCCCCCTTTTCAATCCCTCCGAACGCGAGTCCAATGTGTAATGTGTAGAGGAAGTGACGTTTGCCGAAAATGATCTTGTACCAATTCTTTTTTCATGCCTTATGTTACAGTTCTACAGCTCTACCTCATAATTACTTGCTGCGTGTCTTTGTGTCGAGGGGCCAGCAGTGGCCGAGGGGACCGACACCCCGTGGCTCAGTTGGTTGAGCGGCCGGCTTTGGTGCGGGGGGTTCTGGGTTCGATTCCCAGGTCTGGCTGGGTGTTAATTTGTGTTTGTCCAATTGGTCTCAAAAATTGTCACTACACAAATTGTCTCACGGAAAGTTACTGGGGTCACTCAAATTAAGTCAGATTACAGGGGGGAATGTTTGGTGCAGTGATGATGCGGAAGCTTCCGCCTCGCCACTGCAAAAGACATTAAAAAAAAAAGTGGTCAGACCTCTCGCCTCCCACCAAGGCGATCAGGGTTCGATTCCCGGTGGGGTCGTTCCCCGGATTTTCGCATGTGGGAATCGTGCCGGACGATGCCGTTGGTCGGCGGGTTTTCTCGGGGATCTCCCGTTCCCCTAGCCTTTTCATTCCGGCGCTTCTCCGTCCTCGCATCATGTCAACCCTCACCGGCGCTGAAGACCTCGATGTTAAGAGCTGACCAAAAAATCTCTCGCTCACTATTTGTGTCGAGACGTAACTAATTTCACTGTGCCAATCAGAACAATGTTACTGGAACTCCACGCGTGTCATTTGCGGGTTCAACCATAAGATATGAGGGTTTAAAGCATCCGTACACTAACCATGAAGCACAACCGCACTAGTCCACATACGAGATTGAAACAAACTGATGTAAAATTGTTTTCACAAACATATGTGTATTTATTAATGTTCGTTTCAGTGAAATTTCGGGACACGGACTATACGGATCGCAAAATATATGCGCCGATTGTTTTTGTAGTTAAATTTTCGGCCTCTTTCTTTCCATCTGAAAATGTGAATAGTATCTGATGTCCTCTGCTTGCATACATTAAACTTTCATACGCTAAAGACTTTCGTTTATCAGGCATTAGTACCCATAATTCTACTTGCATATCATTTATTTATTCTCTCATAGGTAGAGGCACGATTATTTCGCGTATTCATCTGGTTGCAGCTTAGATTTCTCAGTCCTATACACACACAGTAAAAAAAATTTGTACTTTTACAAAAAGTTTTTTTTGGAAACCAGTTTCCAAAAAAGTTTTTGGTAACACTACGAAGTCTTTTTGTAAAATTTACGAAAAAGCTTGTATTTTTACAAACTTCTTTGTATATTTACAAACATTTCTGTAAATATACAAACAAATTTTGTATATTTACAGCTAATATCTGGTAAAGTTTACAACACGTTTTTGTAAAATTACGAAATATTTTGTAAAATTTGTCAGGTCTCCTAGATTTATTTTGTTTCAAATCGGAAAATTTGCTCATAAAAGTTTATTTTACTAGTTTTCAAAGGTGTTTACGAAATTTGTGACCACTTTAAAAGGTTTCTGACATCTTACTTTCATTACCTGACCAATTACGTTCTTATATTAGTTTACAAGATTTTCCTTGTAAAGTACAATTTTTTTTATTGTGCACTCTGGCTACAGTAGAATATTAATTGGCTTCTAACCGTGCACACAGGTACCACGTGTGTTCGCAACGATTTATTTCCTCTTTTATTAATGGTTTGCATTCGTGAAATGTGTATCAGCGTAACTGTCATCCGATCACAGTACTGGCAGTGAAGTATACATCATTGACGTTCAACCTGACCTAGAATCAGTACGCGAAATACTCGTGCCTCTACTCATAGGTAGAGATGGTGAAATATCGCGATTTCAATAACCTGCATGTTAGAATTAAGTATCCTATGCATACTAAAATCCCAACCATTTGTCCACTAGTTGCTACTCATTCGAACAGCAGACAATGAACGAGTATACAGGGCTTGAGTATGCATAGGATATATAGGTAATTGAATTTGCGAAATATCACAATCTCTACTCATAGGTTACTAACAAAACATTAAAAAATATTTCCTAGTCTAGTTAACTTAGTCATACATACCTTTATCAGCACAATGGGCACAATTTTAATGCTACACTGTGTTGTTTAAACAATTAATGTTACTGTGCATGTATAAACCAATTATGATAAATTAAAACTACTTGCAGTAGCATGTAACATGTATTAAAATTTGCGGTTATTGATTGAACTATTACATTATTATGAAACAGAGCTTTGTATATAACATTTAATTCATACAAGCGTGCGTTTCAACTTATTTTATATTAGGTATGGAAAAAGTAGAGAACAAACAGCCTCCGTAGTTAATGTGTAAAAAAATTGTGATGTTGACTATACGGATTTCGGAATATGCGCGTCGGTTTTACTTTCGCGTTAATTTTTTTCGCCTGTCCTCAATAAAAAAAATAGGGCTAATGCATGGAGCCACTTATTTCTGGTGAAAAGAATTTTGTACCAAACGGTTTCAATGTCTATGTGCAGATCTGTAGTTCTATTTCATGTCTAGTGTTATCAAGTTTAACTCTCACCTGTCTTGAGGTTAAACTGGCGGGGTCTGTCCCCAGATTTTCACACGCAGAAACCCCCCCCCCCTTTCAAATTCATTCCGGCACTGCTCCATACTCCATACATAATGTCGCTCCTCACCAGTTATAAAGCCTAGATGTTAAGTGTGTTCAAGTGTGATAAAATCATATTTTATATTGTTATGAAATAGTGTTAGTTTTATAGACGATACATGTGAGTACACTTTACTCCTACGAAACAATTTTAGCTCTCATAGTTTTCTCATAACGGTGCGTTAAAGTCAAAATTGGCATGTTCTGCTGCCGTGCAAATAGTGAAAACCAACTGATCTACTTGAATAAAATAATTCACTGTTATATTACATCCCATGGGCTATGTAATGAAGTATTTGAAAGACCATAACGTAATATTTTGAATTTTTTTAAAAAATCGCATAAGTACAGGAAAATAGTCGAAAATTCTGAAAATTTTTAAAATACAACAATAAATCACGAGATTCTTTTAAAACGTTTTATTACATAGCCAGTTACATGTTATTTCACTGTGAATTATTTCACTTACGTAAGTCAATTGGTTTTCACTATTTGCATGGCAGCAGAACATGCCAATTTTGACTTTAACGCACCGTTATGAGAAAACTATGAGATCTAAAATTGTTTCGTAGGAGTAAAGTGTACTCACATGTATCGTCTATAAAACTAACAATCTATTATATAATAATGAATCTCAAAATGTGTTGGTAAGCGCATAACTCAACAACGCCTGGACCAATTTGGCCAATTCTTTTTTTTTTATTGTTAGTTGAAGTTCAAAGCTGGTTTTTACGGCGAGAAAAATTCGAATAATTGCCGGGAAAAAAACTCTAAAAACAGTAGAGTCAATTTGAGCTTTATTGCTATTGTTGTTTAAACAATGTAGGTACGTTCCTGTGATCGAGGTCTTAAGCATTCACTCAGGTATTGTATAAAGTTTGGGGTGTGGGAGGGGTGGGGTTACGCGTTCGTATCCCGTGCAAGACTTTGCGATGGGAATTACATGACGTCATACAAGCCTATTGCGCGCGCTCTTTACACTGTTATTGAGTACGCTAGCTGTTAAATGCCGGGCAGGTGTTTTGCGGTGGAAGCCGCAGCCGGGCAGCTGTTTTATAGAGAAACTAGCAGTCCCCCGCGGCTTTGCTCGCGAGTATTATTCGTAGCTGATAATATTTACTTTAATTGAGAAACCTCTTTGTACACAAGATTGGTACTTTAGTCATCAAGTGTTAGAATGTCCATGCGGCTAGTTGAACTAATTCTGCAGCAGGATAAGTAGCTATAGCTGTCCACGTGAAAATCAGTCTTAAGTTTGTCCCTGCCACTAACAGCGACTACTCCTGGGCCTTATTTATAGCCCTGCCTATTTGACGCTGTGGGGTGATTACAGGCACCTAAGGTAAGAGGTTAATCGAATGAGAAACATCTGTTTACCCTGTGCACAATCATTGGTGACGGCGCCCTCAATTATATATTTTCAAAATATTTACTTTAACTTTATTGACATTACAAAGTTTCAGAGGGTAAAGGTTTCGCGGAAACGTATTTGGTGCCTCAAACTTGAGATTAGTGAGATGATATATCGTCGGTTTACTGCCAAAAGTGACAAAGTCAAAATGAGATAAAATTATAAAAATGCTAGGAATATGTATATGTTGTTAACGAACAATTGCCCAAGTTTAAAGTCTATTCGTCGTTTCGTACTGTTGTGTCACAGTATAGTAACATACCACATTTTTGTTAATATCTACAACTTAATACTGTTTTTAAACGAAATAGCATTTATGACTTAATCAGTTTTGGCAGTATACCGACGATATGTCAGCTGATATTGTATAGAGGAACATAAGTGGAAAGCGAACTGCAATTTTACCCCTTTTAAAGACTACATGTAAATTGCACTAATTCGATATGCCTTGTAGTGTTTGTGTGTCAGAATTGAACGATTGCACGCAGCTTTTAACGGAATTTGAGCCCAGAACCTCCCGGAATTTATACCTGAGTGACAAACAACTGCGTCATGTAACGTCGAAATGATTCATGAAAATAAAATTTATTGAAAAAATAAATAAAATATCTGTGTCCTGAGCTCATAGAGGTTGTACAACACCACGTCTCGATAGGTTACTGTAGAGTGACTCCTGTATAGGTTGTTTCTCGCTGCTCGTTCCTGCTTTTCGGATCGTCTGCCTTGATTATTGACCAACTAAGTTTTATTCTTAATAATCACGTTTCTTATAAAGAAAAAAAATTCCATACATATTTTTTAAAAATATTTACGTAAGCATCACTCTGACGCGAACAACACCTCAATATCGCTACTGGTTAGATAGAGATCGTGGGTTGATGGAAAACAAATTTGGTGCTTTTTCACCCTTTTGGGTGTCAAATTTCGAAATATTTTAAATTTACATCTTAGACATTTGTATAAGTATCCAACTGAAGTGTAAATCACATCGCTAGCCCGTTCAGTCAAATCAAAATCGATCATTCACTAAAAAAAAAACACATATCACCCCTGCACAGTATTGAGAAATCGAATTTCGAAAAATCTGAAAATAGATTTGCGATAATTGCTGTAATCATCATCATGAAGCAAAAATTAATTATATATCTCGACGGGTTCGATAGATATCGAGGATTTATCTAAAACACGTTCAAGGTCTTTTCACCACTTAAGAGAGTAAATTTCGAAAAACCCTTTAATCACGTTTTAGAATACTTTATTGGTATCTCGTGGACGTAAAAAACACAACATTAGCCCGCTGGGTTCAAGATATATAGACGATTAATTGAAAACGCTTTTCACCACTTTTCACCCCTTTTCACGTC
>PNEQ01106564.1:0-14803 GCA_003012365.1 Medauroidea extradentata
TGAATCATTGAGGACAATTTCTATGAGTTGCGCATAATGATCTGATAATCCTGTATCAATGTTATTAATGGTTAAGTGCATTTCAGACTTACTAATTACATAGTCTATTGCAGTGGCTGATGTTGATGTGTAGTGTGTGGATTCAATTTGTTTATTTTCTAGGCTGTAAGCAATTAAAATATTTTCAAGTTGTTGCTTTGTTCTGGTGTTAGTACTATAGTCAATATTTAAGTCGCCACACAGGATAATATTTTTATTTAGATTTTGCTTGTGTATGTGTGTTAGAAGACTTTCAAATTTATTAAGAAATGTCTTTACATCACGGTTGGGCGGTCTATATAATGATATAACAATAATAGGCGTTACATGTAACATAATTTCAATAGCTACACATTCAAATTGACCATCATCATTAACTTCTACTTTTCATTACTTGCAGTTCATAGTTTACGCCCGGAATTAGTTACATGATAAATGTGCAACATCCCGACGCTGCCAACATGTTTTGTGCTGTGGTGCCGCGCCATATCACATACTGCCCGTCACTTGTCCTGCCAACCTGCTGTGCTGACTATTCCCTACTGTTATATAAACGTTACTCTGCCTACTATGTACACAATAATACACACACAACAGGTACTATTATCTTGTTTGCAGATGATACAGTTATTTCATATTTCAGTTAACAGTATTGATGCTGCAAGATCTTAATTTATTAAGCGGGTACTTTAAATTAAACTGCCTTATTCCAAACACTGATAAAACTAATTGTGTAATTTTTAAGACTCCCAGAACTCCTTGGATTATAGTCAGCAGCTTTTTGTTGATAGTAAGGCAATATGTAGGGTACCATATGTCAAGTACCTAGGATTATACATTGACGAACACTAGAGACGGAACATACATATCGAAAAATTATTACAGAATATTCCCCCCATAGCAGGTGTTTTGTTTAGACTTTCGAATCTACCCATAGAAATTAAGAAAATAATTTATGAGACATTAGTAAATAGCCATTTTCAATTCATGAGTCTCTTGTGGGGAACTGCAAGGAAAAATATTCTACGACCTGTAAAGGTGTACAAAATAAATGTAGTATTAAGGCCATATTCAACCTACATAGGCTGACTCTGAGTAAAGATCTATATACTACAAATTCAGTGAACCCTCGATAACTCAGACCTCGATGTCCCGGACTTCGGATAACTCGGACAGAATTTCAAAAAACAAAATTAATTTTAATTAAATTATTTTTTGGTCAAAAATCATAAGGAAATTGTGTCCGCCTTATTTAAAAACAGTATTAAGCTTTCAAAGCAGTTACTCTTCGCTACGTAGCCTTTAATAATCCCACCGTAAAATATGTGGCAAGTTCCGTGTGGTTAAGTGTTGCTAGCGAGGCGTGGGAGTAAAGATGCAACTCAGCAAGCGCGCGAGTGGAGACGCAACTCAGCAGGCGACCTCGCTTCTTTATCTTTCCTCCCTCTTCACGGCGCGAGACATATACTAACGTGCGACATAAATAAACAATACAGTATGATGCTGGTGAATTGGATGGTAACTACAAGTCACAATAGCACCTAGAGGGAAATTTATTTTGTTCTGATATGTGCAATAAATTCAAGATTGCAAAACAATTTGTTCCGGACATTAATAAAAAAAAATTAAAGCAGTTGGTTTGCATTGCAGTGTAGGCAAGGTGGGAGAGGGTTTTACGGCCTTTTAGCGACGTCTTACAAGCTGATGGGGGTGAAGTGAGGTGAAAGAACAACACAACATCCAGGGCCTCTCGGACAGTAAACTGGCGCCTAACCCACTACGCTAGAGGCCGGCGCGATATCGAAAAAAAAAAAAAAAAAACAGGGCTTAATAAATTATCAAAAAGGGGAGGGGGAAGAAAAAGGCTTTTGCCCCGGATCGCACATTCTAGAGGGCTTCGTTTTTGAAAAAGTTAAATGGTTAAAATGAATGGGCTTTTATTGAGTTCCCGTTAATGTTGATTGTATCTGTGAAATTTATTTTAAAGTGTAAAGTGTGTGTAAAGACGTCACTGATCTATGACGACGCAGCCAAGGTAAGATAGTATGGAGGGAGGCCTACAAGCGCACATTATCACTTCAACCAAATAAAAAAAAAAGAAGGAAAGGTTGACTTGAGATTTACGTTGCTCCTGGCCTCGTATTCTAACAAAGAGACCCTGGAAAAAAACAATTTCTCGTAGGAAACTAGCAGCTGGCTGCAGACACTGTGACATGCTGATGTAGAGCAATTTTTTACGCAAACATCTCGTGAGTTGCGTGTGGTCACGTGCGGTGTTTTTATTGCTGTTGAGACTGTACCAGTTGACCTTGACAACTTCCGCTCGTGCTCTACCACCCTAGCTTATCTCTCACACACACACAAGCACGCATAGGCATAGACTGTCGTCAGCCAGACGAGAGAAGGGGGTGAGAACTTTTATGTGGTCGAAGGGTGCCTTGGTGCCAGACTGCCAGCTTCTTGCACAGATAAAAAAAGATCAGCCCCTCGATAACACGGACAAATCGTAACTCGGACAGCTTCTCCCCCTTTTTAGTCCGAGTTATCGAGGGTTCACTGTAATTACTTGACAGTGAAAGGTATTTATGAATTTAACCTGTTAGTATTCATCTTCAGTAACCCACTTCTGACGGAAGCAAGAGCCTCCAAATATAGCTATGCCGCAAGAGGAGCTGGAGATAAGTATTTAAATTGTGTAAGAACTGAATATGGTAAGATGACTTCTACATTCAACTACGGTAGAATTTTCAACTCCCACTGTAGCAGTCTCAAAAACTCTCCTAACTTGGCAACTTTTAAAAGAAAATTAAAATCTTCATTCTAGATAAAATCAAGAAAAATCTTACCCTACATAACTAGTAATTATGTATTTATGATGTAATCTTATTATGCTACAAACTAGGAGCAATTTGTGTTCGTGCAACCTGATCACAGAACTCTTATTAGCTAGTCTTCTTTTTTTCCAAGTGTCTGCAGAAGCGTTGCCAACACTTCAGCAAAAAATGTCCGTACGAAAATCTCATTTGGACCGTATTTTTCACATCAGGACTGTACACTGCAATTTTTAGAGTTTTCTGCCGAGTTTATGCCATATTTAGCATTTCTCTCAATTTACATAACTGTAGTAGCTAAATGTTGATTATTTTAAGTGGTTCGCAACTTATTCCGTGTGATTTTCGGCAATGACGTGTGTACTGCTTCGACTATTTTCGAATCAAGGAAAAAAAATCAAAACACCCTTCAAGTTTCCCATTGCCAATGAATGGTATAAGATCCATGAAAAATAGTGCTAGCTTAATTTTTGCAGTGTGCTCAAGCTTTTGAATGTCGGTACAACAAATTCAGTTTGTTTTGGAAGAAATAATAAACTGCTCTGGCTTGCTACAAAAATGCCTTTCATTTTGTAGTTTTTTTGTTATCAAATTAAGTTCTGAAATTAAAGAAATATTATACATTTTAATGTGTACTGCATTAGATTAAAAAAAATAGATTAAGTTGAAACAATTGTTTCAAAGTTTCAATCGGGGGAAAACATTTTTAACTTATTTTCCTAGAATGTGCTAGGACCGTACAAATAGCATACGTTCCAAGGACTGGACTGTACGTCCGTACACACAGTGGAATTACAGTGCATGTATGGTCAGGACCGTACGGTTGGCAACGCTGGTCTGCGGGACGTCCACAGGCATAGGAACAACTTGAGAACATGACTTGCCTGTAGCTTGATATCTGATACGATAAGTATAATATGATATGAGTGTTGTCACTGAAGTCCACCCTTCTGTGCAATGTTAGGATAAATTAGTTATAATAATATAAGATGTGGCTTGTGTTACCTTAATCTTTTATACTGACTTTGGAATAGATGCAATCATTTGCTCTATGTTCACAGTATTTTGTTTGGGTAGCCATATGTTTATTTGTTTATACCAGTTGAGCGTTTCATATAAGTGAAACATAGTGTATAATAATGGTACATTCGTCCTGGGTCTGCCTACTTGTTCATTAGGTTGATCTGTTTTATTGCTTGTATGCTTATTATCAGTACGTATATCAGTTTCGTGTGTGGTACTATTACTATTCTTTATTACTTTAGTTTAACATGGCATACTAGTCCAGTAGGGTGTTCTATGTCCTGTCAACTTGCTTGTACTTGCCTTATAATTCCTTTGTGTTTCTTTGATGTGTACTGAGAGTAATACGTTCACCTATACTACTACTGTATAGCTTAAATAATGTTTTGACAATTGTTTTGTATGTGTCTGACAAATATTACTATACTATACCCCCGATTTTACGAAGGTATAGATTTTATGAATATACTCTTGAGAACTGTCAAAAAATCGAAAAATTAAATTAAAAAAAAGTTAAAGCTGCTGAAAAATGTGACAGCGCACATCAGAGAGCAACGTTCGGGGTGAGCACTACTATGTACGTTAAACAGTTTGTCTACCCTCATTTCTTTATAGTAAAGTGAAAGCTAACTCTTTGTAGGTAACAAGGCTGGAACAGCTAGAGTTACCTGCTTGTCTCATAGCCAACAGATCACCCCCCCTCTCCCACATACCTTCCAAACATCAGCGCGGGAAACAACTTGCAACGCGTTTCCCGGGAAATTTCAATCTATATCTTCACCCCCCCCTCCCCTCGGCAGTAAAATATCTTGCGGCCAACCCGAAACCCACCCGTTCCCATAGCCATTATCATCAGAAGACTTTCACGCTGTATAATGCCGGTACAAATAATCTATTACCATGTGCACCACAGGATTTTTCGTATTCCCACCTCTACCCACACCCAAACACTGAAAATGACATGATCACATTTCTTGTATGTTATATTTAGAGTTTTGGCAGTTTTTGGTAGTTTATTACATTCTCCTGGTGAAATATGAAACTTCTTGCGTTGCAATCTCCTCCAGGCTGTAGGATTTCTGGCGCTGACGCTGTGGTCAGGTCATCGACGCTGTGGTCAGATCATTGGCTTAATAAAATTACACAGTGACGCATGTGTACGTTAACCTTTGTCTGCATGAGAGCGTAGAGTAAATAAAGTACTAGTACAGAGTTGACACTCAGTGCTTTATGGCGGACACGTTTTTGAAGCTCTGATAGCTTAATAAAAGCATCAACTTGACAAACATAAAAACGAACTCGGCAGTGCTTAAAAGTTAATTTGCTGCGTAGTAAAAATTTACCTATCAAAACTTATGTTCGAAGTCTTGTTTAATTTCAAGGAACATGTACTTGCAAATAGTACATGTAAATAAAACTTTGATATTATTGTAAGGTAAATTAGGGAAATTTCTTGTTTGCAACCACAAAATTGCCAACATGTGTATTTTTTCCCCTTCTCTTGTGTGAGAAAAATGTGAATGTTAATATTCTTAAGTTTATTCTGTAAATTGATCTCTTTTATTTATGTTTTTTAAGGTACAATTTTAAGTGAACGTTATAACAGGAACTTTATTTTAATCCACGGCCTTACTGGGAGTAGTGATATTATTTTTTATCTACACTTCACTATGAAAAAATTAGCAAAGCTGCAAATAAAGACTTTGCTCTTCAATAGAATGCAACTTATTAATTAACGAAATAAAACTACAGACATAGCACACAAAATCCAGCGAAATTGACGTTTACAAACGTGTTTTTCTGATACGAATAACACGTGGTATGGCAACAAAATTTTTTGACCATGTTTTTCACATCACATTTTAAAACTTTTACAAGTAACATCGCACTATCATCAAATTAAACAAGCATTATTTTTGTTAAAATTAATATGCAATTTGACACAAAATACATCCTAACAAGAAAGACAAGTACACTATTTGCAACAGGAAGAAAAATCACTCCTCCACAGCAAGCAACAACGTCCGCCATTTTACGCTTAGCAAGTGTTTCAGTAATGCCACTCTAAATACAGTCAGACAGACATGTTGATTTGTAATATATAAAAACAATTATGATATTTCTGTTTTTAAAACTATAAAACAGCTCAATAAAAGGAACTTAATATTTAATAACAAACACAAATGTTATCAGCAATATTAATTACATGTAAAAATTTTATTCTGTTAAGTTAGATTTTCAGTAAGCTGTTGGAAAAATTTGCTCATGAACTCCCTATAGAGTGTCCACCCCCTGCGTGAGAGTATTGCTTTTTTTTTGGGGGGGGGGGGGAGACAGAGAGAGAGTGTATGTGCGTAAGTGTGCGTGACATAGAGTGGGATGTGTTATCAGCACTACACATCAGCCAGGCGAGCGTTTGAAGGTAAACACAACTGGACAACGGGTAAGAACGGCATAAGTGACTTAATTTAGACTCGTTGACGGCACCGTTTTTGCGTTAACTCGACTCTTGCCGTGGCGTGCCATCGTTAAAAGGGTACAAGTACCGAACAAAGACCAGCACAAAGGTTTGTCTTCAAACTTCACTGATTTTTTTTCTCATTATTTTCGTGTTGCAAAGGATAGTACACCAGCCTCGCTGCCTCCAAACAAATGTTGCGTGCGACACTAACTGTAGTTTCTTTTGACAAGAGTCTTGTAAATATTTTTTAGGTTTATTTTTCCACGCAATGCTATTAACATCAAACGATCATGAGCAGGCATCCGTGATTTGTGTTTGATTTTTTTTGTGACATGGACGTTTGTCTAGTTCTACAAATTTAACTTATAAGTTATTATTTGCAGTTATTTTCCTGAAATGATATGGATGTCAGACTATGTATTCGCAAGATGACACTCAGTGCTCTGTGTTTTTTTTCTCTTTTTTTTCTCCAGGACATGGGCCGGTCGAAAGAGCCCTGTGATAATTGTGTATAATATGTTTTGCCAATAAATCAAATGAAATATCTATATGGGTGTTTTTTTTTATTATTATTTTGCAGAGGGAAGAATGATGTGGGTTGATATGACAATGGATTGGTGTGTTGGTAGATTTATTATGTTTCCAATAAATTTGGCACAATATGAATCATAATCATAGTCTCTCTTAAGCACTGCTATGTCGATCAAAATAATTCAAGTTGATTTAAACCACTGTTTTTACAAAATAGAGAAAGAATGCCATACTGGCACCTTCAGAAACCAAATGCAGATTTGAAGAGATAAATTATGCAATAAATTACAATTTTTAAAGAGAATGGCTAAATTTGTTTTCAGTTTTTTTTGGCATTCACATATAATTTTAATTGCAGTACTCGCAAGTTTGTGCAGCATTTAATTTAGATATTTACAGGAAAGTTTTTCTTCCCTTATTTGGTATTTCGAGTTTGTTCATAATCATGCCTCTGGCTTAGGTAATGGAGTAATACCTGTATTTAGGGATTCAGTTTTAATAGAGTTTCTATCTAATTGCGTGAACCCTTTTGCAGCAACAACACAGACAGCTGTTAGCATGGGGAACTCAATCAGTCAAGCTTTGAACGTGATAGCGCAGTCTCACCAGAAGGCGGCGATGCTGTTTGTGCTGGACGAGTCGGGCAGCGTGGGTACAAATGACTTTAAGATTGAGAAGGACTTTGTTGAAGCTGTCGTCACCGCATTCCCGTGAGTACGAACAATTGTTGTAGAATAGGCTGGGCACTGACTACAAAAGTTAAGAGAGATATTCTCATCAGTGGTCATGTCATGCGTACTAGTTGGTGACATAAGGTGAGTATGGAGCAGCTACAAATTGTAAGGTCAGCAGTAACTCTAGACGACCTGCCAGCTAGTGTCGTGGTATTGTCCAACACAGCACTGTGTGTGCTGACTAGTGTGTTTACATTGTATACAGGTCCGTCTTAAGATAAAAGTCACCTTTGGGCAAATCCTAATTTCTTTCCAAATTAAATACCAATTTCGATATGAAAAACACATTTAATTAAATACTTAAAGGTAACATATAGAACAAATATAGGAAAATCTCACCATTACGAGACCTCTAAATGGTTTTAAAAAATTATCGCTTTATTGAATTCTCACTTTAGCAGAATATAGCAAAAAAATTTCACAAATATTCTTTTTAATTACATAATCTCTTTTTCCTAGTGTACATCATGGCAATCCCTTGTTACTACTGTGAAACATATGCCCTAAGGTAAATACAGAGGAACACTGTGTGTTTTCCCAAATAAGTCACACATTTTATTAAATAAAATTATCTGAAGAATAAGGGGTGTGACGTACAAGTGAGAAAAAAATTATTAAGGTGCAGGAAAAAACTGTATGAAATTTTAATTAAGGTTAACTTCCCTTACCAACTAAATTGTACGCACAGTGATTTCGTTGTTTGTGTTGTTAAATTCAGTATTCTGGTTTCTGCAGCCTGCATTAGCTTTAATTTTCTCGAAATGCAAGGCATGTGGTTCTCTTCCCAAACTGTGCTGCAAATTAAATTATATTCAGTTTGAATGGCATTTAAAACCTGTTGATTATTACTTCGCTTTCCCATCGCTAAAGTCTGCAAGTCCTGTTTACTTTCCGTAGCATAAAAATAACACTGTGTGATGCAAAGTGCACCGCAACTGTGGCTGCTTTCTGTAGCCGTGTTTGGCAAAACTTCCGTGGCTCCACGTTGCAACACCGCTTGGGTCAAGAACACATCTGCTGCCAGCCATACACACATTGTCAAGGTCACGCACTCCAGCCAGCTACGTGACATCCGGCCGTGGTTAGGTTAGCAGCAGCTAGCCTACATTCCAATGACCTTGCTTGCCGCTGTTCACGTCCTGCTAAAATAACAAGTACAGTAGTGACAGTTTTATGTGCCACAATAGCCACGTGTTTACATCGTAAATAAATTGTGCTACAAAACACTTGACTTTTAAATTAATACAATTAAGTCGAACCTCTGTCTATTGTTTTTCAGGGGACTGACAAAAAATTTCAATACATGCAGACATCCAATGGATGTGGTCTTGAAATTCAGACGAATTAGAAATGGGACCATAGAATGTGTTCCACAGTTGCAGACATTCAATAAATCTTGGTTTAATACTGTTATGTATAGAGAATGTTGAAGGTATAAGGTTGGCAACCATGCAGAGTGGCGGAGGAGTAAGACGGTCAAGTGATGATGAGGTGTGTTTTTTGTGGAGTGAGAACCCAATAAAGAATGTAGTAAAGAATATAACAACTGGCAACGAGGATGGGATGTGGTTTCTTTCACGGCAGTAAACAACTATAATCATAGCGTTGGGGTTAATTGGCCATATTGGTGAGTACGATGAAAACAAAGAAGAATTTAGTTCGTACCAGGAATGCTTGTCGCGGTTCTTCGTGGTCAACAATATTAAAGATGAAACACAACAAGTGGCGTTGTTTACTACAGTTATGGTGTGGCGCTGTATTCTGCGCCACTTGTACCAGTATTTATGATCCCACCACAGTGACAGTGCCAGAGGGAGGGGAACCCGAGCATCGCCGAGAGAGCCCGAAGATCGCCGAACGGAAGTCCAAAGCCAGACGGAGACAGTTCATGTTTTGCTCCATGCACGCTCGCACCACACAAAGAACAGATGTAAACCAAATCCATATGCTGATTACCAAAGCTGGGCTAGCACCAGCACAGGATTATTGAAAATTCATATTTATTTATTGGGTTTCTATACTTGCTTTATGCTCGTAAGTTTGATTTTCTTCCACGTAATTATTACGTTTGTTGTGGAGGTCTTAGGTCATATGGTAGGTGGTTTCCGTAACAATGGGACCAAAAACGTACGGTATTTTGAAGAGTCTGCTGGACCCGATAGTTCCAACAGCAAAAACATTCAAAGAATTGGTGCAAATATTAACCAAACACTTTTCCCCTATCAAAATAGTGATAGCGGAACGTTTCACATTTCACAAACGGAAACAGGAACCAGGGTAATCAGTGGCACAGTACGTGTTGCAGCTGAAGAATTTGGCCAAGTCCTGTAAATTTGGAGATTTTCAAGATGACGCTCTACGAGATCGTCTTGTGTGTAGGTTACAGTCGGACATGATACAAAGGAAGCTGTTGATAGAACCGGATCTAATGTTTACTAAAGCATGTACCATCGCAACAAGCATGGATTTCGCAGCTAGCCAAACTAAGATTATTGAGTCTTCAAGCTCTGAAGAACTAGACAGGGTAGCGGCGAACGTATCTGGTAGGCCGAAGGGACAAATACAAAGGGGCATGCATTATCCAAGAACATACGACCAGGCATTTCAAGACAGGAAGAAGGAACAACCTAGTGTAGTCAGGCGGTCTGCAGGAATGAAGAAATGTACACGTTGCGGGCGGATAGGTGCACATCCGAGTGGAAAATGCCCAGCCTTCCAGTGGACGTGTTTTTCGTGTGGGAAAGCCGGACACGCAGCACGTATGTGCCGTAGCAAGGATATAAAACACATGGCAGCAGAGTCAGTAGAAGACGGTTATGTAAAAAGTCCGCTGGAACTCAAAACTATTGTAGCAATACCACAGGCTAGATAGGTAAAGGAGACAGGATCTGTATAAATCTGCAGTGTAAACAATCCTCTTACTGTTGTTGTCTCAGTGGAAGGTAGTCGCCTCAAAATGGAAGTGTACAGTAGGGTCAGTGTGTCAGTAATGTCGGTGGCCACATATAAAGACTTTTTCCAAAATATTCCCTTGAAGAGATGTGCGCTCACATTGAAGGCAGTGACGGGAAATTATTTAAAAGTGTTTGGGCAAATATGGGTCACCGTGACTGACTCCAAGGGAAGTGTGCATAAGTTGCTGATAGTGATTGTGGCAGGTAGGTCTGCAGTATTATCACTGCTGGGCTGTTACTGGTTGGATGCAATTCTGCCAGATTGGAGAACCACTCTACAACGAAAGGCAGGAGCGTCTCAAGAGGGTCAACACAATAAGGTTAGTGAACACAAGTCAGAGGCCAGTTCTCAGTGTGTGCGTGAAGTGGAACTTGATCCATGGGATCGAGAAATGAAGGCTAAATTCACAAATGTTTTCATTACCCATAACAACAGTGATATTAAGATATTTAAAGCTTATAATCTAGTGAAAGAGGATGTGACACCAATATTTCATAAGGCCTATGATGTTCCGTATCATGTGTTGACTCAAGTGGGACAGGAGTTACAGGAGTTAGAACCAGCAGGGAAAATAGTACCTGTAGCGTTCAGTGAGTGGGCTAGCCCAATTGTACCAATCCCAAGAAAACGTGCTGGTATGAGGCTGTGTGTGGATTTTAAGGTGTTAGTAAACAAAGTGCTGACTGTACATTCATTCATACCCATTACCCAAATTAGAGGATATTTTTGCACATTTGTTAGGGGGAGAAGTATTTACAGTACTAGATTTGAAAAAAGCATATCAGTAATTGGAGGTGGGACCAGAGTCATAAAAATATTTGACCGTCAACACCCACTTAGGCTTATTTCAGTGGACGAGGTTGCCCTTCCTGCTATTTTCCAGTCTGTGATGGATTGGGTACTGCATGGCCTATCTGGAGTGTTCTGTTATTTGGATTATGTATTAATAGTAGGGAAGTCAAAGGATGATTGAAAAGAAAAGGTACAGTCGATTATACGACCCCAGGAATAACGACCCTCTCAAAGTAACAACCCTTTGTCCAGGAACCGTGGAAAATTGAAAAAAATTTGCTTCAAAAATTTTTTTTAATTAAAAGAAAATAGCAGAAAAAGGCGTTGCATTTATTATGTCCGCAAATGGTTGCAGTTATTTCTCAAAAACTGTATTGCAGCACACTGCGATTTTACTAAAAATATACGTTGCTGCCCCTTCCTCCCGCGCGTCGCGATGGCCAGTCGGCAGACCCAAATGCCCCTTCCCATTCCCCGGCCGGTCGGCGACCTGCCCGTTTCTTCCCCTCCTCTGGCCAACCACTCCATTAAGGCTGTTCGCTCACCCCTTTTTTATCATGTGCGCGCCGTAACTTTTTTTGCCACTGATTTCTCGTTCCCTTGGATACGGTAGGTAGTCTGTCTTTGTGCCCGTGATATTACGATTGTACGTCGTGTTTATTTAAGCTTTATTACATTTTCCGTTTTGTTAACTAAATGCTATTAAATCTAATTACCATCATGTCATTTAATTATATATACACAGTAATGTTATAAATCATTATTCTTTAAGACTATATTCAGTTTCTTGGACGTACTCCGTTGCAAAATTGAACGACTGTCAAAGAAAAACTAAACAAATAAAAGAAACCATAAAATAAGCAGAGTATGCTTAGTCAGCAAGATACAAACACAACATAAAATTCCAAGATGGAATCGGGTCAAATAAAAACAAGGAACAAACAGATAATAAATGAAATTAGTAACAAATAAAATAAAAACCAAATAACATGCGACACAACGATGAGACGAAACAACAAACACATTAGTTTTCCAGACAGACAGTGTTACGACGTTTCGGGAACTGGAATCTGTTCCCGTCATCAGGTAGACACACAGGGTTCAGGAACACGAGTGTGACTGATCAGTCTGTGTATCATTTTATAAAAACATGTAATTTTTGCGCCAAAGACGAGTGAACGCCGATTCAATTATTAAAAACTGCAAATGTGGACATTTTAGAGGTCGGGAATCGCCGAAAATTTGTCAAAATTCTAATAACAACCCCTCCGAAATAACGACCCTATTCCCGGGAACCATGAAGGGTCGTTAAATTGGGAGTTGACAGTACAATATTTGGGACATAACATTGATAATATGGGGTTACACCCCACATCAGTGAAAGTAGAGGCCATACACAAGGCAGCAACTCCACAAAATGTGAAACAGCTAAAATCCTTTTTGGGTCTGCTACAATTTTATCAAAAATTTTTGCCGATGTTGTCCAGCCACCTCAAGCGTCTCTACCGACTGACCCAAACAGGCATTCCTTGGGAGTGGACTGAAGAATGTCGCAGGGCATTGAATGGGCTAAAGACAGCTTAACATAAAATTATGTCCTAACATTCTTTAATAACCCTTCATTACCTATGGTAGTGACTTGTGACGCTTCTCCATATGGCGTAGGTGCAGTCTTAATTCATAGAGTACAGTGTGTCGAACAACTAGTACTGTTGGCATCAAGCACCTTATCCAAAACAGAACAAAATTACTGGCAGATAGACCGAGAAGCATTAGCCATTGTGTTTGCAGTCAAGAGATTTCACAAATTCTTATGCGGTCATAAATTCACACTAGTTACGGATCAGCAGCCCTTAAAAAGGTTGCTAGGACATGACAAAGTTATTCCTACCCTAGCTAATGCTAGATTGCACAGATGGACAGTAACCTTAGCTGCTTATAATTACAACTTAGAGTATCTGAAAGGGTTGTAGCGACAGTTAGCAACCCACAAAGGTGACATTTATAGCAAGTGAACTGTAGTGAATAAAGAAGTATAATTTGTGTTCGTTTGAAATGTTTTGAAAATTCATCTATACTGGTAAATCCAAAATGGTATACTTGTACAAGAAAATATAAATGTTTATTATGCTTTTACCATTGCCCAAAAACAATGTGGCAAATTACATTTATATAGAATATAGAAACAAGTATTTATAAATGTTTATAACTTTCACGATTCTAATATGTATATGCATATATACTGTATTACACTGCCCCATATTGGTATTTATAAGTGTTTATAAACTCCACAAGTCTAATATGTACATGCATGTCTTCATTTCCTTCTTGCAGTGTGAATTGAAAATCAATAAATTAGATCAAATCACTTACAGTTTTATTCTGGTAACCGTCCCTGGCACAAATAGGTAACGAAGCTCGTCGTATTCGTCCAGCAAGAGCTGCAGCAGTAGAAGTACAGGTCGTTTGTAAACCATCAGCCGACCATTCACTTGAACTTTTCAGCCATGGCTAGTGGTAATTTCTTATCGTCCGCCTCGTTGATGGATATCGGATGGAACCACCATATGCAAACATTTGCATACAAGTATTAGCACACACAAAACATCCTTACTCCTGCTTTCATACTCTAAAAGCAGAATAACTGCATAACAAAAATTATACATGTTTATATTATATCCTGTGGCAGCACAAATATTATGTTTTCCAACCGACGAACCGACCTCTTAGGGTCACAGCAGAAGAAGAAGGATACAAATTTTTAAAAGTATCTCCAATAAAAAACTTTCTAAGATTGATGCGCGCGCTTCCCGTGAGTCAGTGGCGCTTCCAGTGGAGAGAAGTGGAACTTGCTATCGATCGCGGCGAGGCAGGCTGTCTGATGCAATTCAAGGTCACACACCAGCCGATTAAAGCGGAAGTCCCAGTGACTGTCATATGAAAGGTTGGCAGGCGTGATCACATTCAGCAGCGGGGCCCCTAATACGGACATCAATCTGCAGATGAAAGACACATGCAGCTTCATCTCCCAGCTGCACGGCATAAGCTATAGTGGTGGTGGGACCGACCTACCTGGTGCACTCGTCCACGCCCGCATTGAGATCAACAGCATCAGCTACGGCTACCCAGTCACAGGGTTACACATATCTCATGCCGATGCATAGTCGATACTACCAGCACCAAGTACGACAGGAGAAGAATCGTTCTTTTCTTTTTCGAGTCACTCAGAAATTCCTATCACTAGCACGCAAATCAGAAGCATAACTGTGGAAGACCCACTGTTGTGAAAGGTGTGTTAAATCACGCGAGAGGGTTGGCCACATTACATTCAAGATGTAAACTTGAAACCTTTTTTTGAAAGACGATATGAACTTAGTCTGCAAGATGATTGTCTGTAGTGGGGCAATAGGGTGGTTATCCCCAAAGCCTTTCAAGCA
>PNEQ01106564.1:14903-26308 GCA_003012365.1 Medauroidea extradentata
AAAAATTCATAATTTTATATTTGTATAAAATAGTGTTAGTTTTGTAGACATTACTTCAGAGAACATTAATATCTAACGGAAAAAAATTAGCTCATCTAGTTTTCCCGTAATGTCACTTCAAAGTCAAAATTTGCATATTTTTACTTCATACAAAACTTGAAAACCAGTAAATATAATGAAATGGAAAAAATCTCATCAATACTATGCGTCACCGTCTACGGCTTGAAGCATATACAAACACATTATAAAATATTTCTGTGTTTAAAATAAATTTCTAAAAGCACCAAAAAATATTTAAATTTTGAAATTTTTTATTTAACATAAACCTTTTTTGTAACGGGTTTTAAATGCTACAGGCCATAGACAGTAACACGTAGTTTTGATATGATTTTTTTCATTTCTTTATGTTAACTGGTTTTCAAGTTTTGTATGAAGTAAAAATACGCAAATTTTGACTTTGAAGTGCCATTACGGGAAAACTAGATGAGCTAATTTTTTTCCGTTTGAGGTATATGTACTCTCAAGTAATGTGTACAAAACTAACACTATTTCATACAAATATAAAATTATGTTTTTTCCCCACTTGAGCAACCTTAAATATTCTACATGAGGAACACCCAGGCATAGTCAGAATGAAAATGTTTGCACGTTGGGTGGTATGGTGGCCACATATTGATACAGATATTGCGACTAAAGTAAGAACATGTGAAGCATGTCAGTGCACACAAACAGGGAGGCAGGACATACCTTCAGTTTCGTGGCCGAAAACAGCAACAGTTTGGGAGAGACTTCATGTAGATTTGCTCGAGTATGAAGAAGCATCTGTGTTGGTATTAGAAGACAGTTATTCTAAATGGATTGAAGCATGGCTGATGAGCAACACAACTACACAGACTGTGATAGCAAAGATCATGTCTAGTTTTGCAACTTTAGGGGTTACCTGCCATGTTCGTGTCTGAGGGGGGGGGGTGAGAAGCACCTTTTAATTCATACAAGTTCAAGCGATTCGGCAATGCAAATGGGATCAAGATGCTGAAGAGCCCACCGTATCATCTCCTAAATCAAACGGACTAGCAGAGAGAGCAGTACAGACTATCAAGCAGGCCCTGAGGAAACAAGTAATAGAGGGCACAGCCAGGAACAAGAGTGTTCCCTTGCAACATTGGCTTTACAATTTCTTGTTTGTGTATCGAAACAATCCATCTACAGTTACTAAGTCCAGCTGAAATGATCTTTCAAAGCAAACCCAGGACAAAACTGTAATCGTTACAACCAAGTCAACCTCAGGCAAGAATTCCAACTAAGGAGCAAGAGCATATAGAGCAGGGTGAAAAATTACCAGTGTGCATGACAGGAGATACGGTGATGGTACGAACCATTGAGAACAAGGAACGAAAGGGGATTCCCAGTAGAGTGCCCAAAGTTCTTAGTCCTATGACTTACAGTGTGGCCTGGCCAGGACGAAACAAAATGGAGAGAGTAGTTCATACAGACCAGCTAAGGTGATCACATCTGGAGGACAGTAAACACCCCTCAGTGCATCATAGTAAGGAAGATAAGCAGGAACATCGTAGGGTTGTAGAGGCAAAGGGTTACCGGAGGCAGACAGAAGCGTCTCCAGTTGATACAGAGGTGTTGTACAGGGAGGAAACTAGCAAAATACGAGATAAGTTGATACAGGAAGATGGAGACGAGGTGTTACAGGAAGAGGGTGAGACACAGGAGGTACCGCAGTCGCCTCGTACCATGACGGAGAACTTGGAAAGTGGGCACCTCCTTTCAGAGGATTTGAGAGTAATATTTCATTAAAGCTGGTTGTCTTGGCTTCCGGGCTGGAGCCATGTCTTGTTGGTAGCTCGTACCGACGTTTCGCCGTACCTTGCAGCAGGCATCTTCAGGGTGTCTCGAGCAAGACTGAAGACGAGCAAGACACGGCTTCAGCCTGGAACCCAAGATAACTAGCCTGACAATGGCCGCGAAAGCCTGCAATCTTCTATTTCATTAAGGCATTCTCAGAGAAACAGAAAATGTCCTGTAAAGCTAAATTTGTGACAGTGTGTGGGAATTGTTGACCTGAAAATGTTTTAGGTTTAAGATTTAACATTGTTTTAGGATTTGTAAGGTCAGAGTGGAGAGGATACTATTGAGGATTTTTAAATCTCTTTATTGATCTGTGTAGGTGTAAGTTTTTTAGTATTGAGTTATGATCTGTAATGTCAGAGTGGAGGTGATGCTATTGAGGAATGTTAAATCTCTGTATGGATCAATGTTTCAAGGTTGAGTAGATTCATTTGAAAAAAAAAAAATGCCAGATAGAGAATGTTATAGGTATAAGGTTGGTAACCGTACAGATTGGCGGAGGAGGAAGATGGTTGAGTGATGATGAGGTGTGTTTTTGTGGAGTGAGAACCAAATAAAGAATGTAGTAAAGAATTTCCATGCGTAAAGGATAACGACAGGAATGTGTAACCTCTCTGGACACGTCACTTGATGTTTGCACGTGTAAGATAAATTGTGAAGTTAGTAAGAATCTGTATAGTTTTATGAAAAAAAGTTTATTAATTATATGTAATACAATTATGTTGATTATGGTTGCTTTTGTTTCCAGTATTGTTAATTTTAATAGGAATTGTACTGCGTAATTTTGCTTCCAGTATATCATATCCGTTGTCGAAGGTGAATGTGAACACTTGTAGAAGTTAACCAGAACTGGGTACCGGGATGTTCATTCATTCATCCGCCTCTGCCACGTCATGAGGAAGTGGAATAACTAAATGTACAGGCGGGAGATCAAAATGGTTTGCAGCATGTAATTTATTATCGCCTCTTGATATATTTTGCTTATAGAATGGAAATAGCCAATCATAACGTAAGACTTTTGTTTGGAGGTATGATGTCGCAGATCTCGTGCATCCATATGTAGGTTCTTCGCACAAAGTCTCAAACCTCGAATATGGCCTGGTGGATGGACCAGGTACAAATACAGGTAGATTTGATTGTTAATTAGACTGAAACCTCGTGGGAGGTTATTCCTCACGACAAAATACGTCTAAAACACACAGAACTACTAATAGTTGAAAGTTATTACTAAGGATGGTACAATTCTTAAAGTATATGGTTTGGAAATGGTTTTGTGGATGTAATAAGAAAGTATGTGACTTATAAAATTGATGTGTTCTAAGATGCTAAAAAAGAAGTTTGTATGTATTTTGTATTATCATCCCTCTAACGTAAATAACAGCAGTAGTGGTATCATTGTACTTGCAGGAAACTGGTAACTTTGCATTTTGTCTGCCTTTTTGTAATGCTTTTGGGCCATCTGTTCTCTTTGAAATTCCTTTCTTAATATTTAAATAAAAAAAAATGGGTTACAATGCTTGTTGCTATGCAACCGTGTAAGTAAGGTCATGTAAACTTTATGCGAAACATTGATACTTGATATCATGTAGTTTCACATATACATTTACAAAAGCATTCTCAAACCTCTTACTGTAAAAGTGTGTACCTTTTGTTTAGGTTTTACTACAATACTTCTAATGAAGAAGGATCTGGTCACATGCTTGCTACACAATTCAGGGTCACTCGCTGAGCCATGTGCTCTCAGCTCATTCTATACTATCACCAGAGTTTCTAACAGATTCTTGTATTTTTTTTCTGGTGGATGATTTAAAGTAACTATCAAACAATATGTATACACCAAAGTTAGTTAAAGTATTTTTTTAAGACTGTTAAAGTATTTTTATAAGACTTCATTACAATTTACATTCCATTTTATCAGACATATCTTATAATATTGATAAATATTGGAGATTTTTTTTTTAAGTTCTCTAAAACCTTTTTATTAAATTTTTTTTCAGTATTCCAGAGTTCATTAAATTGGGGTTCTACGGTATAATATGTAGGATTGACACAATGTAAATCAGTGTGCTTGCTTTCACCAGGGCTATGTAGTAAGCAGTGTCTCTAAAGACCTGCTGTGTTTGGTATTGTTCTGTACCACCGGTTTCCAAGCGTTTTGGCTCGTAGAGCCATTATTATAATCCACTGATATGGCGGAGCCCCTCGTTTAGGCGTACCGTACTACAACCCTGTGTTTAACAAGTTAGTGGTGTTTTGAGGTGAAACCTTAACATAAAATAAACAATTGAGCATATCTATACAATCAAATTATATTTTTAAAATAGATCGATAGATTGATAGAATAAAGATGGCGCCGAGTCAAGAACAGGGTACTTGTGCCTGCTGCGAAAAAGGTCTTTCAACGAGTGACGGTAGTATACGATGTAATGGGAAGTGCAAAAAGTGGTTCAGAAGAATGTGTGCTAACTTATCAATAAACGAGCTACAGAAGAGACATCAAAATAAGGTAATCAAATGGTACTGTGGATAGTGTGACGATGACGCAGACAGTGAAGAAGATGTAATGGGTGAAACTGACTCAAATGTGTCAACAAATGGTGGAAATGAACTGCAAATAATACATCAGAAGCTCAACAAGCTGGACTCATGGCTACAGAACAGGTAAAATTACGGAATTAAAGAAAGAATGGAACAGGTTCTAACTGAAAACAAAAACATCAAGGATAAACTGGAGCTGTTACACAATCAAAATAAGAACTAGAAACGGGAATTGAATGATCTGAAACGTGAAAATTAAGATCTGAAACAGTATTTGCGATGGAACAACCTTGAGCTGCACAGTATTCCAACAACAGAGAGTGAAAGCGTATCAGACGTTGTAATACAAATAGCATCGGCACTGGGAGTAGAAGTTACAAAGAGCGACATAGATGCTTGTCACAGACTCCCACAAAAAAACCGGAATTACCGCCACCGATAATCGTCAAGTTTGTAAGTCGGCAAAAAAGGGAAGCTGTAATAGAAGCTATGAAAAATCACCGCAACCTAACAGCAGCGGACATAAACAAAAACATGACCAACATAACCACCAGAAAGGTGGTAACAGTATTTGAGAAAGTTCTGAAAAAAGATTATTAATGAAAACTTAACCCCGCACCAGGAGTCACTACACAAGAAGTTCAGGAATCTCAAAAGAAACGGTCTAAAATTTGTGTGGATCAACAATGGTTGCCTCCTTGCCAAAATTGATCGAGACGACATGAACCCTTAAAATAAAACAAGGGGAAGATGTAATACAAGTCGAAGAAATTTTACGTAAGCAAGGTGGTACCGCTTACGTGAGTAACAAAAGATGCACACATCAGAAGCAGACGTTCATGAAGAAGTTTTCTGTGTCAAGGAAAACAAGTTTTCACAAATAAAAGACTATTGTGAAATTGTAAATAGTTCTAGTTCGCCAAAAAGTGTATTTAATTTAGCTCTAAGAATAGTTTATTTAAATGCTAGGAGTCTAAGAAACAAATTGGATGAAGTTGAAATGTTGCACTCAGCTATAGGGGATATAGATGTTATAGCCATAACAGAAGGTTGGATCAAGAGTGTTGAGTCAAAATACTACAATGTTGAGGGATATGAAAGTTTTTTTGCCTGTAGCTTTTTTACCTGTAGGAATAACAAGATTGGAGGAGGTACATGTCTTTTTGTTAACAGTTCATTAGGGTCTTGTGTAGTCAAACATGTTGTAGAAGCAGAACATAGTTTCCTACATGTGCAATTAGAAAGTAGGAAAATATTGAATAGGAAAATTGATGTTTTAGTTTGCTATAATCCAAGGATAAGCCCTCTTTTTCTACAAGCCTTGGAATCACTCTTAATAAAAGTTAACAGAAAAAATTGTGTAATACTAGGTGATTTTAATATTGACACACTAGGTGACTCTATAGAGTTACACGAATATAATGATCTGATTTCAACATATGGTTTTTACAGTGTAATCAATTGTATCTCACCAGATGTACCAACACAACAGAAACTCTTTTAGATCATGTACTCTTAAATAACAAGAACAATTTGTACTGTATAGCGAACATAGGACCCCTTGATACAGGCCTTAGTGATCACAATATAATTGTTTGTGAAATCAGGACCAAAAGCAAAACTGAATTGGATTGCAGGGAACAAAGTAAGAAAGTAAAAACCAACACAAACCAAAAAATAAATTATGCTCACCTTAACAACTATCTTACCACGAAACTAACTACTATAACATCAGTATCTAATAATGAGGACAGTAATGAATTATATAACTGACTATTGAACCACATTGATAAAGGGATAGCAGAAGTAAGCACAACCAGGACCAGCGATACAACAAATATTAAGAAGCACACTGGGGAAACATGGGTCAGTCAGGAAATGATTAATCTGATTCATAGAAGGGATGTGTTACATTCAAAGTTAAAAGTAAACACTCATAATGTACAACTAATAATAGAGTACAAACTGTGCCGTAATAAAATAACATCCATGAAGCGTAAACTAAAGAAGGATTTCTATGCAAAAAAACTTAACAACTCTAAAAATATAAAAAGTATGTGGAATGTGATTAGGGAAATCATATATAACAAAAATGTTACAAAATCTACTATCATAAACTCACTGTCAATAAACAATACTACATTGATTACAGAAAAAACTGATATTTGCAATGCACTGAATAATTACTTTACACAAATTGGAACAGTTCTAGAATAAAAAATTGACACTCCCTTAACACGCAGTGAACAATCCCCACAAAATTGCACTAAAAAATTTATCTGCATTAGACCTACTGATGAGTCAGAAGTTGTGGGCATTATAAAAAACTTAAAAAACAAAAAAAAGTGCCGGGCATGATAAAATATCAAGCAAGACACTTAAAGCAATTGCACAAACAGTATGCCCTTCCATAGTGAAAACCATAAACCTATCAATAACTCAAGGAAAATTCCCAGCAAAACTTAAAATTGTCAGATTTATACCAATTTTTAAACAAGGAGATCAGTCTGACCCAGGTAATTACAGACCCATCTCACTTTTGTCAGTTATCTCTAAGTATTTGAGAAAGTTCTGAAAAAAAGATTATTACAGTATCTAAATAGCAGAAACTTCTTCATTAAGGGCGCCGTCTACCCGCGTGAGAGGCTCAAAAGCGACGGAGCTGTACGGTTGACCTTGAAGCGCGCATCAAATGCTGCGTCGCCTCAACGAGCCAAGCGCTGAACTGGCGTGCAAGCTTCCTGCCGAACCGTTTTTACTGTAGGACTTTCAGCGACAACACTGTATTTTTATTGTACGCTATGAAAGATAAAGGTTCACTCTAGAGGCTTATTTTATTCAGAGGCTTCCGAAAATGAAACCTCTTACATAAAAATTGCAGTGAAAAGTCCCAATTCAGTCATTTTCTTACCCAAAAAATACTTGTTAGAAACCAAAGTAGTGTGTGGCAAATAAATAGGCCTGTGTAAGGGGCCTTAAATGCTTTTCGTAGCCTAACTGCGTGACAACACGTGGAATGGTTTCCGAATAAAATCAGGATTGTTGAATGTCTGCACGTCTATTCACGATCCTAGTAGACGGCGCCTTTAATGAACAATATGGACTTCAAGAAAATTCTAGCACACTATCTGCCACAGCAAATTTAGTTAGCATGTTGCAGGAAAGTTTAGATAACAACAAAGTTGCTGCAGGGCTGTTTATAGACTTTAATAAAGCTTTGGACACAGTCAGTCATGAAATTCTATTATCAAAAATGTATAACAAGGTATGAGAGGCATTACTTTTAAACTTTTGAAAATTACTTGCAAGATAGGAAACATTATGTGGATGTAAATGGGTACACAAGCCTACTATGTACAGTAACACATAGGGTACCACAAGGCTCAGTAATTGGACCGCTTTTGTTCTTAATATACATAAATGATATAAAGAAATGTAAATTAAATGGGAAGATAACCTTATATGCAGACGATACAAATATATTTTATACAGGACAAAAAGTTGAAATAATAATAAATAAAATGCAGCAAGATATAGAAAAAATTGAGTGTGGGTGAAAATTAACAAACTACGTAAGTATTAATGATCGGAAAACTAATTACATGTTTATAACTAAACCAAGCCATGTAGTCGAAAATAGTATTGAGATTGAACTAAATAACAAGGTATTGCAAAGAGTAGATTCAGCAAAATTTTTAGGTTTGTCACTTGATAAACACCTCTCATGGAACACACATGAAAATATTGTTAAAAAAAGATTAAACCAGCAGCAGCTGTCCTATGGAGAGTAAGACATGTCACCGCACAAACATTAATGAAAATATATCACACAATTTTGCATTGCCATCTCACACACATGCTATATATTTGGGGAGCGTGTAATACAAAACTATTAAACAGTATTGAAGTAATTCAGAATAGGGCTATAAGAAACATCAGTGATAATAAAGTTAAAATTACTTTACAGGACATGTATATAGAGCTAAAAATCTTGCCCCTGAAACTAATGATCGGATAGCAGCATACCAAATTAGCATACAAAATGTTTGGGAAATATACAAAAAGTAACACGAATTTTCAATTCAATAAAAATATCCATACACATAACACAAGAAATGCACATAATGTGGCAATAAGACCAATGAAAACAACAAAATTTGGCAGTAAAAGCCTAAAGTATAATCTGACAAAATCATATAATATAATACCATCAGAATTAAAAAGCATAACTGATATTACAAAAATCTTCAAAAATCGGTTGAGGAAGTATATAGGGGAACAATTCAGTGTCTTAAGACAGCCTACACAAAGACAATGAGCCTTGTTTAATCTAGGTTGGTGAATTACTTTAAACTTTAGTGTAAAATTGTAGCATTTAGTTTTATCTTGTTTAGAAATAAGTATGTAAATGGCAAGCACCGTTGTAAGAGTGAATGTAAGATTTGCCATCACTGAAATGTATATATGTACTGTCCCTACTAATGAGTCAACTCAGACTCACTGGGACCTCAAGAATACTTAAATAAATAAAAAATTAGAAAAATTAACTAACATTACGTTCACTCTCAATTAGCTGCTGAGGTGTAGAGCCCTTGGGAAGTGCACAGTGTCAACAAAACATGAGCAATGGCATGTCTTTACTGTAAACTCCCATTGCAACAAATATTTGAAAATCTTAAATTAAATGAGCTTGCCAAAGGGAACCTTAAACTGGTTTCTATTGGTGTAACCACATTAAGCAACCTGTATATATTCGTGACTCTGGTCTGTACGTACAGTTTTCAATGACGGTGGCACGTGTCTGTGTGTGGTAGACTGTCGTATGAAAGGTCGGCAGGCGTGATCACATTCAGCAGCGGGACCCCTAATACGGACATCAGTCTGCAGATGAAAGACACATGCAGCTTCATCTCCCAGCTGCGCGGCATAAACTTTAGTGGTGGTGGTACCGACCTACCTGGTGCACTCGTCCACGCCCGCAGTGAGATCAACAGCATCAGCTACGGCTACTCCAAGCCCATCACCCTCATCTGTGAGTATCCCTTCTACATCATTTCCTGCCAGAGAGCAGGGTAAGCTAGGGGTGGAGTGTGTTGCAGTGTGATCATAAACAGGTTTTTTGTACGAAAATATTACACATGTGCTCATTGTGTCAACGTACAAAAAGAAGTCAAACTTCAAAGTCAGAACCTCATTGTTAAGACGCCACGCTCATTAAAATCACTGTTTCTAAGCCCTCCAACATGCCTAAAAACTGTCTTTTCAGACTTCTGTATTTCAAAATGTACTAACCGGATGTATATGAAACTGAGATTGCGACCTGCACTAACGTAGGTGCAGACTTTCCACCAATAAAATTATATGGTCACCTCTTAGTGCCCCATAGTAAAAACCGTTCGACGGGAATCTTGCAGCTAGTTCAGCGCTAGGCTCATTGAGGCATTGCGGCGTTTCATGTGCACTTCAAGGTCGACCTTACTGCTCAGTCGCTTTTGAGCCTCTCACACGCCGGTAGGCGGCGCCCATAAGACTTTCTCTCTGGCATTTAGAAATGTGTATGCAGTACATGGAAATTAAAGCAGTACTTAGATGGCATCCACTGTAAACTATAATATCTAGTTCTAGGTACCCACAGAGCACAATGGACAGGCAAAAAAAGGCTGTCAGTGAGTCAGTTTTTCTCACAAACAGTAGACTTAAATCCAATGACTGGAGAGGGTGGCTCATGAAATGTAGGACTACCCCTATGGGAGATGCAAAGTAACACTAGGAGCAACACCATCATGCCATGCAGATGGCCTGAATGGTGATTGAAATGTACAGTATTTTCCATATGCATGAGATTGAAATGTATTTTCCATATGCATGGCAATGAAGAAGTAAATTTTTCGTATTCAAGGGCTCGTGTGCATGTAATTCCGTGTGTACTTTACGTATATAAAACAAATATTGATGAAGACGAACTATTTTATGTAAATTTATAATAGTTTGTTTAAACATTTCATAGTATTCATTGCAGTGTATATTAGAATTGAGGTTAGATAGAGACTTTTGAAACAAAATATTTTCTATGCGGAAAGTATAATTTACAAAAAAAAAAAGTAACAATATTGATTAACTGCAAAACTGATTAAAAAGTTTGCGCACTGAAGCTGTCTGTTTAGAATATGTAAGATACAAAATGCTTATAGGTTAGTTGTAACATACGTATTCGTATAAATATAGGATGTCCAAAAAGTCTTACCCTGACTACAAAAATTAATAATTCGACTAGAAGTAAGATAAAACTATGAAACTGGTGTCAAAATGTTTGACCATAATTAAAGTTTTTTTTTGTAGGTTCACAAAACATAAGTAGTGGATGAGATGCGGTGCCTAGAAAGCCGGACATGTTCACCAATCAGATATCTTCACACGTGTTTATTGTTTTGTGCATACAAAGTGGAAATTGTTAAAATTTTGTTGCCCAATGACAGTACATGTCAATATGACTTTGCGGTCGAAATGTTATCAATCATTTAGGACGATGATGGGTATCTCAAACAAATTGTCTTTTTCAACGAATCAACCTTTATTGTCAGTGGAGTAGTGAATTGCCATAACGTGTGGATTTGGAGTTTACATCCCCCTGGCAAGATGATGGAGTGTACCAGGGGCAGTCGAAAGGTGAATGTTTGGTGCGTGCTATTGCAGGACAGAGTTATCTGGCCGTTCTTCTTCAGTGCACCACCTCGTTGGGGTTTGGAAGTCTGTGCTTATCTTGATATGACCTTTCCTGGACAATGGATCGGTCGTGATGGCCCAATGGTTTCGCCGCTATGCTCTCCTGAAATAACTCCAGTGAACTTCTTTTTATGGGGTTATGTCAACGACAAGGACGAGGTCTACCTAATAAATGTACCAGATCTTGCAACCCTGCGAGAAGGGATAACCAGAGTCATTGCAGCGATCCTTTCAGTGATGTTGGCTAATGTGTGGACAGAAATTGAATATAGTCTAAATGTGCT
>PNEQ01106565.1:0-11997 GCA_003012365.1 Medauroidea extradentata
CTTTCATATTATTCCGACCCATAGCCGTGACACTGCTATCTTGGCCCGCAAAAGCTAATCAAAATTAAGATGACGCTCGTGAATTTAACAGTAAAACGTGCGGACGCGAGCTGACACGTCCATTCGCGTCAGTCGCCGGGCCAAGAATTCCATTCGAAGCCTCGAAAAACTTTCAAAAACCCCGGCTATTTCTCAAGCCAAACTAGAATACTTCAAAAACGTCTGGGTTCGAGGCTAAAACGAAAGAAATCGCGATCAAACCAAAACGAAAACTAAACAAAAAGAGAAAAACCTACATTCAAAACACAACAGAAACAAAATAAAATTAAAATAAAATATTGGATGTGAGTCCTGACCTGATAAAATTATGTAAATAACATTAAAATAGCTAACTAGGAAGAGGCAAATTAACTATCATTCTAGCCAAAGAGAAAATGTAAACATTAGGTTAAAGACTACAACAAACAGAAGTACATAAACAAACAAAATATTTAGGTTAAGTTTAAACAAATAAAATAAATAAGCTATCATTCTATAGCGAAATGCTATAGAACCTACAAAACTAGAAATAGCGATGCGTATATTGATCTGTTCTAATTCATATGCATATTATCTGGATTGTACTTTGCAAAGTTACCGTAAAATCTCATTGTAATTTCGTTACGGTATTAAAACATTTTCATGCTATAAAGGTGTTATACACTTTGGAGAATAGCCACCGTTTTTATCTCGAAACTATAACCTTACAAGTTTTAGATCCATCTTTGCGTAACTGAACAATTTATCACGAATTTAATACCTCTGCAATTTTTTGTACCGTTGCCTTAAATCTTAAAAACAGTTTTAAACAAATGTAACTTTTGCGTTAAGTAGGCCTATTCAAGTTTGGTTTTGTTTCAGGAAAGGGGAATCAGGAATCATGTATCTTATCTGTGCCTTTTCACGTTAACTGCTAAGTAATCCTTAGGGTTTTGTTTTCGTAAGTGCACGAGTTAACTTATTGCACTGCACAGTTTCTCTCTGTGGGAGGCGATTAGTAAAGCCAGTGGCGTATCCAGGATTTGTATAGGAGGGAGGGATTTAACCTGAGAATAAAATGAACACTGACTATTCCCTTCCCTGGGAAATATTTGTATTTAAAGGTACAAAATAGTGCTATTTTAGCAGTTTTCGTAATGGTACATTGAATATTCTACTGCGAAAAATGTTTTTAATTTTTTTTCTTCATAATTTTCTTAAAAAATTGGTACGAATGGCAAGGGGGCGGGTCATATAACGCTTATTCCTCTTACCTTCTTGGCTACGTCCCTGAGTAAAGCCGTGTTTGGGCATTCGAATTGACAGTGCCTGCGCCCTTTTTGGTAAGGGTGCGCGTCATGATGCATATATTAGGAGTCTATACATAAATTACTATTGTCGAGGCTGTGCGACGTTTCTATTATAGAATCCTTCGGTTCAGCAGCGGATCGCGAAAATAGCATGGCCTCCTTATGCAGGCGTTGTATTGAATGAACTCAAGTACATAACAGCAACCAGTTACGTCTCTCATCTCGTCACTTCTGCATCTTGGCGTATTACTCCCGTATTGGAGAGACGTTCTGTTTGTTGTGAGGGGAACATAGGCGTATGTGACATCATGGCGGCGGGCTGTTTGTCTATGTCGTCGTCGGAAATCCACAACAACCTCAGGTAAAGTGATTAATGTTCGATTATCAGCGTAATCTGTAAGCGTTGTTCTTCAAACATAACATTTAATGTGTATACATTGTTATTTCAAGTAATGGAGACATGATCTCTGAGGGAATAAATGAGTCAGAAAAAGTGAAAGAGAACGTTCATTAGAAACTTACTGATTTTATTGTAAACAGACTATTTATTAATTCTTAATTATGTACAGAACTAAGCCGTGGGCGACATTTTGGCACGAGACCATGATTAGGCGAGTTACTCGAAGTGGTTTCCAAGTGCCTCGCAGCATACACGACACTTTCCATCGAGTTGCGGCCCGCGGCGATAGGATAGTCCATTGCACCTCGTCCAATCTTATCGGCCGGGGACGAAGTTCAGATGCCTCCGCACAGTAATGCGGACGTTGGTACTATCGTGCAGCATCCAAATGACTTCGCACGCCCAAAGGAATGTTTTCCAACATACACAGACGTCTCTGTTCCCGTTAGGGACTCTCATTATTACGTTTCCATATCGTTTTGAAAACGAATTGAGTATTGAGTCCCGACTGAATACGATACCCTTTTACATGCAAACTTTGAATCAGACAGAAATCAATTTCATTTTACTGGAGAAATTTGCGTGTGGTAATGTTGGTACAATTGAAATTTATGTTGGCTGACATGAAATAAGTAAATACATACAACCATGTGTTTTTTGTCCAGTAATGAAACATGCAAAACATGGTTTATTTTAACAGTACTCGTTCTCTAATAATTTGTAATAAAACTAACACTTCTTTTGTAGACCGCACATTCCTGCTAATGCTCGACATTTAAATTTGACAATAACAAACACGCACCTGTCGACATAAAATCTGAAGGCTGAAACTACTGCCGTGTGTGTGTTTGTTTTCTTTCGATTCGTTTTCAATACGATCTGCGTTTCCATGGCAATTTACACCCGACTCAATCCGATACGATCCCAATTTTTGGTGTAGTGACCTTGAGACTCAAATCGTTTTGAATCCTGTTTCCATAAGCGTTTTCAAATCGAGAAGTGTTTTGAAATCGATTTCAAAACGACATGGAAACGCAATAAATGTTTCGTTTCCTAGCCACTCGGGGATCACTTTATGCACTTTGCCCCATATCTCAAAATCTTCCTGTACGTCATTCAATAATTCATTTACCGCTATTGTCACGCGTGAAACAGTTGTCGCAGTACGTGATCTTAGGTAATCAAGCCTCTTTGTCCTGTTGGTCTTCGACTACGTTACAGAGAGGCAGAGAGGTGCGGCGCGACGATAACACGTTGGACTTGCATTTGGGAGGATCCCGGTTCGATCCCCGGCTGATTTCGGTTTTCCATGCTTTGTCGAAATCGCTCCAGGCGAATGTTGAGATCATTCCTAAACAAAGGTCATGGCTGACTCCTCTCCCAGCTCCTGTCATTGTACGAAGTTGTGTGTCACCGTCTCTAATGACCTCGCTGTCGACGAGACGTAAAGCCCTCTTACCTAACCTGCGTAGAAGGGAGTATTCGGATGATTGCTAACCCATGACCTGCTCTCACATCCGATTTCATGTCGAACAGCGTGTGCAGCAATTGCGAGATAATCTCATTTGTCTTTCATCTCTTCTACTAAAATATATTATAGATAAAGCGATAGAGATCTATATTCGTGTAGTAGCAATACTCCTAAAAAAGGAGTGCATTTAATATTTTCAGTAGATCACAAACAAATTCAGTTTGTGCGAATACCTGCAAATATTTATAGTTTCCAGAATACAGTATTTGCTGTGTGTAGTTGAGACATTTTCAACAGTTTTTATCTCACGCAATACATACATGCGATCGTGGTTGCGCTCCTGTTTAGTTGGCCTGAAGGATTTTTTTTTCCCCAAGTGACTTTCTATCTCCAATGTAGGTGCGGTATTCGCTGATCCAGTATTTTCGACATAAATCTTACCACTCCACACCAACGTAAGAAATATATCTATTAGTCTGAATTTATAATTGATGTGCATAGTTTCTGCTTGTGATCGGTAAGTTTATAGTTAGATGTCCAAGCCGCGGATGAAAAATTTAAGCATCAAGTCATAGAACATTAGTTTCGGACTCAATGTTAATCACAGTGCCCATCTTCAGCTCCCTCATAATCAATTTCACGGTAAAAAAAATCCTTGTGCAAAGTTCGAGATGAGGTCGCACTCAACTTCAAATTCGCGCCGCTTTATAATTTTCATGGCTGTCGTTGTGTGCAGTTGGCGAGTCCAGAAAATTCAGACGTTTGCAGTAATGAACAGCGCTATCGCGAGTCACTTGTTCTTTATACGTAAATTATTCCGTAGTTCTTCTGAACTACGTTAAAATTAATCGGATTCTAATTTAACCTCCCCTTCCCTCAAGAGGAGCAAAAGTTTTCGTGCTGGCGGTGCCTAGCGGTGATCGAGGCGGAAGAGTTTTGAAATGTTCGAGGAGGTGAAGGGGGAGGGTGAGCAAGCACAGTGGAATATTTTACCTGGGGTTGTAATCGGCTTGGCAAGTTTTCGGCCGCTGTGCGCAGCTGAAGCGTTGTGTACTGACGGCGATTGGTATTACTAGTCGCTCCCCAGCGAGCTAGTGTTTGTACCAGTGCCGGTGTTCGGCGTGGGCTGGACTGGGCTGTGATGGCGATAAGCCGCTTAGCTCGCCGCGCCGTTATGGCGTGGGGCAAAATAACGGCCATAGAAAGTTCAGGGGAGGATGGATGCTGTATTTAGCCCGGGACACGCAGTCCGTGCTGGTAGAGATAACCCAGATGTGGGAGAGGACTGCGTATTGTGGTTAGTTCGAGGATTGGTCCGATGCTGGCTTCAGCGGTCGAAGTGATCGCTCGCTGTTGTGTCTGATGCCCCGAATCTTGCGTATTGTGATTTGTAAACGATGTGAACTAGAATTTAGTCGAATGTTGCATATCTCTACTCTCACGCGCTTGCCGACAATCGTATGTATCCGTGCATTTTAGTTTGCGGAAGGACGTTTCCAAAGCGTCTGCCGCTATGAAACTGTAGATTCGATTGTTGTACAAAAAAAAAAGCAAATATATAGACGTAACTAACGTTCTTGACAATATTTAAAGGATGTGAATAAATACAAGTATAGGAATAGTTAAAATATTAGGTTCAGCTATAGCAAAACGTGATTCTACACAGGTTAGTATATAAACGAAACTCTCAAAATAATAGCTGTAGTGTATTTCTGGCGAAACGCTAGTAAAGCAGGAAAAGGAAAGTAGTACAAATACGTCATTTCGGGAATTTGCTCACCCGCCTTGTTATTTGTGTCATTTTATTCATAGTTCGTAATATGGTATGATCAGGACTCTATCCTAACTATCTTATCACTCCAGCCAAATTAATAACCCCATGATAAGAGGAAGCCAGTGAATTTTGGTGCAAATAATTCTGCAACTGTTTGTTTCAATACCTTATGTGTACTATGCATCTCTGCTACATGGTCAGTGATTGGCTGTTTTTAACTCTCAGCGTCTAGGGTTCTACCCGCAAATCACAGACGTGTGGTGTCGCAGTAACCTTGTTCCTGTTGGCACAGTCTATTGAGCCACGCCTACATTCTGCCAATAACCATGAAGCAAAGCTGCAGATGTAGGCTACACGTTGAAACAAACTGTAGCATAATTCTTTTCACCTAAAATCGCGGGTTCTACCATTGTGTTCAAAAGTTAAGGTAAACATTTCGATCTACATATAACCTCGATATTACAAATTTAAACAGTGGCAATCAAATGTCACCAGTGAGCACCAAACACGGCAGTTTGAGCATTTAACTCTCTGCTCGAGGTCCTGTGCCTGCCAGTTTCCTCCCGTGTGTGTGGTCCAGTGCCAGTGCTCATTTTCCGTTAATTTGAGCGTTTCCCCGGCCTTCGCCGTCAAATTGCGAGCAAAAAAAAGTTTCGCGCGTTAATTAAAATGTGCGGGTGACGGGTCCCGGCTCTCGTGAAACTGCGGTACCGACTCCTTTGACTTTAATTGGTAATCAAATTACAGAGCGCTTCCGAGGCCTCGTTACGTCCTCCGATATTCAAGCGAAACCATTTACTGTGTCGTGTTACTTCAGTAGCGATCGTATTCACATTATCATGCAAGTACCGGAAAAAATGACTTCGAACTTCTTCTTTTCGTACCGTCGAATCCATGCAGGAAGCTTTTTAAATCCTAACTGAAAGGGTTTTGCTTGTTTGAAACACTAATAGGACCCCAAGTGCGTATCAAGTGCGTAGGCATTTTTTTATGTGCATATTTCCTAAGACTCTGGTTTGCCGAGTTTCGTACTTTTGGGGTCTGCTGTTGGCGTAGTGGTTAAAGCACTCGCCTCCCACCAAGGCGATCCGGGTTCGATTTCCCGGCGGTGTCGATTTCGCATGTGGGAATCGCTCCCGATGATGCCACTGGTCAGCGTGTTTTTTTTCCTTCGGGGGCCTCCCGTTTCCTCCACCCTTTCATTCCAGCGCTGCTCCATAAATCATATAATTTCTCACCAGCGCTAAAGACGTAGATGTTAAGTGCTGGTCAAAATAGCTTCACTTTTTGTATTTCTGCGTTTTTTTCCTTGCGGTTAAAAGTACCTTGTGCAGCCCTGCTCATCTCATCACCTCTCGATTTAAATTGACATATGCCAACTTCAATGACGTGTTACCGAATGGCTGTATATTACCTCAGTTACCTTGAGTCTTTTTTTATCTTCGCATTTCATCTTAGGCATGAGGGCTTTATATTTCAGTATGCCTTTTCCATATCGGTTGGTGTAACTTTGGCAACTATGCGGCGCGGTTTTTTTTAATGGAAGCCGAGAATTCCTCGACATCAAAGCGACCTTATACGGTAAGGACAACATTTTACAAGTTGTTTGCATATCTGATGAAATGGACAGTCCGCATTTATTGTATGCATTGTCGCTTGTTGCCACATGAAAGATCGCATTCCTACTTTTTGCCTGCTTACGTTATGTGTAGATTTTTTTTTGCAGAAACCTTCGCGAGTGCGTTAGCGAAGTTTCGTCGCAATCGGATGAATGGTTATAGGAGCGCGTACGTTACAGACGGACTTACAATGTTTATTAAATACTAGCTGCCCCGACAAACGTGGTTTTGTCACTTAAATAACTTACTATAAGTGTGTAAGGATGTGGTGTATAAGTGGAAGAGGTCTATTAATAAATAAATAAATAAATAATAATAGAGCAGCGACACCTGGTGGGGATATACTGGTATCAGTTCGTGGGGATAACTGATCAATTATCACACAGTTATCGACCGGGTTCTAAAATTATTAAATTAAAAATATTTACTAAACAATAGCACTTAAGAGTATAAAATAGATTAAAAAACTATTTACAGACCTACCGAATGTATATACAAAACTTCATTGAAATCGATTAAGCCGTTTCGGAGGAGTATGGAAACAAACACTGTGACACGAGAATTATATATTAGATAGATATCACTGTTAAAATGATCATTATTACTCTTTCTGTATACTGCCTTATAAACAGTGTAAGTAATAAAGCGTATTTTATTACGGCCCTGGAAGTTAACGTTTAAGTAAGGTGTAATATGTACATAGAGTTAATTACTTTTATTACTGTGTTTACATAAATACATGACGAAACTATAAAAGTGCAAGTCAAACGTAATGTTTATGCGACTTTGTGAACCACCGTGGTGATATTTAAAGTTGGTAAATGATTTGCATTATTTTTGTATGTCCCATATGTTATGTCAGCAGCTAATCGTACCGAATGCTCTTAACCGAACCATATATCTCCTTATTTCGTGAGACGCACAGTTGTTTTAGGGTTGGTTCACAATTGATAAAATGACAGAACAGAACATAGGCCGTACGCACAAGAACTTATTCCCATGTATTCGGACCTACTGATTCACAACTGCTCAGAATTGGTCGTGTCCATAGAGATGCTGGCGTAGGAAATGTTAATATTTCATTTCTTATGCGGATGCTTAGAACAGCAACAAATCAGAGTAAAGCCTTGATTGAATGCCAGCCATGTTGGTTTAACCTCGAAAATACACGAGAATGAAACAATAAGAAACTTTCATGTTAACATTTTGTTTATATATTGTAAATAATGTTTTGCGCTCTACAGTTCATTGGGCCTTTTATTTATATGTTCTCTATTATCTCGTAATACTATTCCAAGTATGTAGGAATGGTCTTCGGGTGTATTTCATATATCAACGAAAATACTTCAGATTTATCGAAAAAAAATGTTATTGAATAAACATTACAGTAATAATTCAACTATGAATTTATTTTGCTCAGGTTTTCTGGTCGTACGTAGTTTATACTTTTTTTTTATTTTAAACTGTAAACCACTTAATTTCTAAACGTCGAATTCGTAGACACGCAGAGGTGTGACTACCGCGATGTGTTTCTTAGTATCTCTCGCATTTTCTTCAACCTATGTGTTTCATTACTACCTCGTCCATATCTCTCTCAAAAAAGGTGGTCTCCCTATTTTCGGTTTAATTTCGTTGCCGTGAGTTGCGAATATTGTTTTTTTACGAAACTGCGTAACGCACAATATATTTTCTTATGTACAAGAAGGACACATTCTTCAGTCTACGTCACTATATATTTAAAAATTCACCATTCTTATTAGAAACATTATTCTCGAGTCCCTAAAATTTTCTTTAAGCTGCTTTTTTCAGACTGCCATATCTGGGAGAATATCAATGGAATTCGAAGGGGTGAAAAAAAGGGTGGATGAGTTGTACTTTGCAACAATTCTTACCACATTAAAATGGTATGGTTTCCGCTTAAAGTCTCGTAGTACAAAGAATGGTAGCAGTTGTGTGGCTTGCACGTAGACGTGATACTGCATTATAAAGTATGTATCAGTACAGTGGTTACAAACATTCAGGAGAGATGGATTAGACCCAGACGATGGTAAATCACATAGCAATGCATGGTTGAAAACGATTTCCTGCGGCATAAAGTACAAGAAAGAAAGGAAGAACACGAACAAAAAAAAAACATATTTATTAATCCTAATACAGCAAAAATGCTGGTGATGACGATCGATGTCTGTATATATGTTTTAGTTTTTTTGCTGTTTTAGGATTAATAAAAATGTTTTCTCCTCTTGTTCGTTTCCTTTGTTTCTTGTATTTTGTGTCGTCACTATCGTGCCAGGAAAGCGTTTCCGACCGTGTGATTTTGCATCGTCTGGGTGTACTCTTATCTCTTCCTGAGAAGTTATAACCGATGTACTGATACAACCTGTTTATGTAGGTCAGTGTCTTCCTTAGTGCTACATTGATTTTGTATCTCTCTCTCTCTCTCTCTGTCTCGCACACACACACACACACACACACACACAAAACCTATCTAGGGAACAACCTTAAGGTACGGTTTCAGTCGCCATGTTGAATTTTATTATTTTTCACTTTTGTTTTCATTCTAAGAAGAAAATTACCTATTAAATATGCGATTATACCTCAAATTCTATTTACATTTCGTTACAGTACAGACCTTGCGATTTAGATGTTAATTTATAATTACGCCGCAATTTGTGTGGCAAATTTTTTGTATCCGTAATTTGCCCGACAAATTGCCACCTTACTGTACATAACTAGCTCTATTGCCATGCTTGTATTTAGCTCAAGGTAAACATAATTTACGATATAGTCGCCAGTTTAACATTTTTCTTCTCAAAATTAAAAAAAAAAAAAAAAAAAACGAAAAATAATCAAATTCAATATGGCGACTGAAACAGAGACTTAAGGCGCCCGCCTACTGGCTGTGTGTTTGTGTGAGTGAGGCACGGCGCCAAGGGCGATGTTGACTGGCTCATCTGGTGCGGTATCGCCTCTACCGCAAGACACTGAATCGGCGTGCATAGATCCACTCGGCTACCTGACAATTTCAACGGTGACCCCATCTTTTTAGTGATGAAACGTTTTAAGCAATGTATAGAATGTTCCTAGAGTAGTTTCACACGACTCTTGCAAGTAGTTTTCCTAGTATATGTTATTGAAAAAACTGTTTTTAGCCATTTTTAAGTGCTCCGTAATTATTTTTCTAATAGAAGTGATGTTTTGAAACTGTTTTTCCGTCACCGTTTGAAGATGACCATTTCGTACATTGACCCAATGGGCACGTGTGAAATAGTTTCATGAAAATACGTATTATGAATACACTATAGTGCATTTTAATCCTGTGGTAGGCGGCGCCCTTAAGGGGGAGTGTTAGACAGTTTTATTGTATTTTCAGTTTTTGTATTATCAAAACTTTCTCTTCGACAAAGTATAGGATAAATTCTTGGCAAACTGCTTGACATAAAAACAATGGAATATTTCATTTATTTGTCATGCAGAATCATTGCAAGTAAATTCTTGAACGTTAACCTATAATAATCTTGCAATGATTCTACGTGACATATTAATAAAAGATTCCATTATTATTTATGTCAAGAAGTTTACCAATAATATATCATATGCTTTGTCGAAGAGAAAATTTTGATAACACAACTTGAATAAATGTTATGGCTCAAAAACTGAACATACAATAAAATTGTCTGTCACTCTACCTTGAGCGTGTTCAAGTAGGGAAAATCGTAATTTTACAATCGTATACAGTAGTGTTACTTTTGTAGACATTACTTGGGAGTAAATTTTCCTCCTACAAAAATTTAGCTCAGCCAGTAGTCCCATTATGGGATTTCAAACTTTTTCTTTCTTGTAACGCGAAAAAAGCAATAAACATAATGAAATTTAAAATATTTCATATTGAATCTACTTGTCACGGGATACTGCTTGACGTATTCAAAACATCTGTGTAATTATCAATATTTCAGTACTTTTTTTTTTAACAAAAATTAATTGTAATGGATCTTTGGATTTTTGTTTACGTCAAGCAGTAGTCCGTACAAAGTTCTTTCAATGTCGCCATTGTTTTTTGCGGCTTATGAAAACGAAAAACATGTAAATTTTGACTTTGAAATATTGTTATGGGGGAATCAGTTCAGCCATTTTTTTTTTGTAATATGAAAATGTACTCTCTAGTATAGTCTTACAAAACTACCACTATTTCATACAAATATAAAATTACGTTTCCCCCCTCTTGAATACCCTTGATTCATAGGACCTATCAGGGTAAGTCCTAGGCTATTCGTATATGCCAACTAATTGTAGCTGAGAAAGAGGGAAAAAATACGGCAACAGATGTGACCAAAAAGATTTTTACTGAGCTTATTAGATTCTAGCCCGGGTGTTTTTTTTGTTCACGCGCGTAAATGGAAGCGAAGTTTCATATATATCGCTGTGGTTGAAACATTCTTTGCCTGTGCTCGCGAAACTCGACCACCGTTGGTTTTTTTATCTGCCCGCTGTTTTTTCTCTCTACTTCAGCGAGTGGAATGTTAGGGGAAGCGGAGAGGAGGTAGGTTTGTTTCGCCGGTGAATATTTCATCTGGCCAGTCCGGAGTGTCGAGCGACGCGAGCCGTCGCTCCGGCTTCCGGCGCCCGGATGATCCCGGAGACCCTCCCATCCCCCCGCGCCCGGAACAAACTCCGCTGCCCGGAAATTCGCTCTCGGAGCGCACGTGACCGGAACCTTAGCGCCGGGACGCGGTCAGGATGCTCCGACGGCCCGAGATGAGATAAAACCTAAACGATGCACGTAACGCGTGTGGCTTGGCGTTCCTACTATACCGTTTCGCTGTCTTACGTTTCGTGGTTAGATCAGCGTTCCTTCTTTATAGATGTTTCTGGCGGACATGTTTGCTTTGCAGTAGGCCTATCATCCACGGTAATACAAACCAGTTTCTACCGTTTATGCGATACTTATTATTTTTACCCTTTGGCGACAGCAGATATTGCAAATCTGTTTGGCAGTTTCGTTTAAAATCGTTTTTGCCGCAATAGCTCTTTTTTTTTTTTTTTCCAAGAGAAGAAATTTTATGATTTTGGCTGACTCGGTTAACAACAATTACGTTAGTTACATAACTCTAAAACCACCGTATTGGCTTGAAAAAAATTAGCCACCATTGTGGAAACAATTTTAAACACAAAAAATGTCGAACAGATTTTTTTATAGCTATCTTCTTTCGTTTAGACTTAAAGAGTAATTATCGCGAAAGCAGTATGAACAGGGGTTGCATGGCCTTAAGCCACAAGGTTAGCATGGCCTTAAGCCACAAGGTTAGCATGGGCGAAGCAAAATTTCACCTTGAGGTGTTTAAATAGTAACCCGAGTCGAGTAGAGTTTTAAACGCCCAGTAAGTCACAGTCTCCGAACGCTTGTA
>PNEQ01106565.1:12097-60108 GCA_003012365.1 Medauroidea extradentata
CCCGATTACTACGCCGTAAAAAATACTTCCTAAACGTATGGAAAGTTTTTAACCCGTACACAGTATAAGACACCTATCATAAGTCAGCTTGTAAAGAGCAAAGCGCAAATAATCAGCATTGCTACTACACAAGTCTGGTAACATTATTATATATTTGACTAATTCCGAAAAAAATATATGTAGGAACGCTACCATTGACGGGTAAACAATTTTACTATACCTACTTCGTTAACACTCGTATAGTACATAGTTGTGCTAAATGTACAAACGGGTGGAGTTATGCAGAACGAAAACAATCCACAAAGTAATTTATTTTGAGGTAATAATTCCAAGTAGACGAATAAGGTACCAAGTATATCCTAGAATAAAAAGAAGTATTAAATCATAATATTTGAATTAAAAGAAGTGGCCAGAAAAAGTGGTTTCTAGTAGGTTTAAATGGACACAGTAGACTTTGACCTTGAGTATCTTAGCTCCAGTAATTTGTGTGATGGATACCATCCGCATAACTCCATCCAAATAATTTTTACAGTGAGCTCCCCTTGCCATTACATTCCGTGGTTGATTCACCCACAACAGTGATCAAAACTTCGCTGTTAAGTTGTGATCAAAATTTCATTCTGCTGTTGTGCTAGGCCGAGTGAAGTGGCGCCGCGTGTTGACACGTTGGACTCGCAATCGTGTGGACACGGGTTCGATCTCCGTCTCCGGCCGTCATGATTTTTGTTTTACATAGTTTCCCCGAAATCGTTACTGTTACGTGGGCCTTGGCCGTTTCCTTTCTCATTTCGTGTCCTTGTGTAAAGTTCTGTGTAAACCTTCTCAATTGACTTCGTTGCCGATGATGCGTAAACCTAATATAACAACAATAAATGCAATATACTGCCTGTATACTGAAGGGTTTACTGCTGGTTGAATTTCAAAATAGTGCTAGGCCTATTATCACTGATTATATTCGAGGCTGACGAGAATTTAAGTTTTGTCTTTACGTTTTTTCTATTTTCTGAATAGTTTTCAAGTATGTTAAATATGCCTATATATACACACACACAGGGTTGTCCCGAAAATACCTTCCGATATTTACACAGATTGTAGTACGCAACAAAAGGAGACGAAAACATGTTGTGCGATGTTCACCTAAACTCAATATTAAGGGCGTTATGACCAGTTAAAGATGAACGTTTGAAACCGTATTTTCCCAAGATATGGGAAACTATGTTACATACAAAAACAATATTGTCAGCGTTGCTTAATGCTATTGGGATCTTCAAACCAACGTCATATGGTGCTTGATTCCTTCCACCCTTAGTAAAATAGCAGGGGTGGTTTGTTTAGTAAGTGTTATCTGTGTAACAAAAAAGGTGCTCCTGTTGCAACTGTCTAGGAGCCATCGTTTTCGTTCAAATCACAAATCATGTACTGGATTCATAGGAAAATTTACAGTTCGAATATTAATCTTTAAGGTCCTGATACATAACTTCATTTCTACTACTTTTTCGATAATTTTTTTTTTTTCAATCCTAAACGAGAGCAGATGTCGAAATATTGTTTCTCAGTTTTGTTGTAACCAGTGTAGACTATGTAAATTATTTTTTTTTCATCACGAAATACGTAGTGGTTTCAGCTAATTATGCAATTAAGGAAGTTCTCATTAATGAACTAATTAACCAACTGTATATTATTTTTGTCTCTAATAGTAAAAACAGTTTTAAACATAACTTAGGAACAACAAATAATTATCTTGAGAACCGTAGAAATGATGGAGCATGGCTTTAATGTTACGAAACATACATACATTTCTGTGAATGCCACCTTCGTGTTTGGAATGTAAGTAACTTGACCTAAGTATTTATCCTTGTAATATTTTGGCATAACTCATTGTTTCCTGAGGAACAAATTATAAAAACTAATATTCCCTGCATCTCGTTCTGGAAAATCCTATCGCATTTGTGACTTTATAAACCACAAGCTCGGCAAAATAAAGTCTGGTGAACTGACCATTTTTATTATTTTTATTATTACTAACCTGCTAACCGGGACTTATTTTTCTCTTCGTTTCAGTCGTTAGTCTTATTGCATGGATGTAGGGTTTGATACGATCTTATACTTGAAATTTCGTGTTTACGTTAACTTGAGACTTCACAGTAATCTGGATGCGTATTCACATTTTCGTATATGTGCACTTTTCAACCTGTCAATTGTTTATGCATACTTGAGAGTTGAGATACTGAAATTAAATTGGGTTTACTGGCGAACCATTACAGTTGGATTGTGGTACGGATGGGCGTTGAACGTCATACGGTTCTTTGACTGTATTTAAAAAGAGATCAGAGTTTTTTTTTCAGCGAATAGTGCGGAAACGATATGTTTTTGTATTGAAGTAAATGGAATTTCGCACATGTCTTGTTTTTTTATTAGTATTGTGTCGCAACACAGCAGAATTGTTGACCTAATTTTTAGTAGGGGAATTTTGTAGCTCAAAAATTTTGGTTAGTGTATAGCTAAAGTCCTGAAGTATTTTCTGAAGCCAGGACATTTTTTCCTGTTGTAACTGTCGCGCCCCTTTCCTCTTTTTAATTTTTCGCTTCAAGTATTTTCATTATTTTCGGCTATTATCGGCCGAAAACTAATGAAGCCTTTGAATTATGGAACAGTTTTTGAATGTAGTTTGAAACTTTCACGTATGTCTTGTTGTATAAAATATTGTTCATAAAATGTCTTAAAAAAACTTACCGGAATTTCGCTACTCTTGGTATGTTAGTACACCGTTTCACTTAACACAAAGTCAACAGCGTTTAAAAATTGTTGTTCAAACATTTACACGGTTCCTGTATGCTTGTCCGCCGAAGTTCTAAAAAAGTCCTTTATTTCCTAAATTTTACTGCGCATTTCAGAGTGTCTTTGAAGTATGGTAATGTATGTGAAAGTTTCCATATTGAACAATACGTGTTAATAACACTAGGAAGTGTTTTTTTCTAATTGTTTGAATATTTATAAAACTAGCTTTAAAAATTAATAATTCCTGAACAGTTGAAAGTTTAAATATTTTTCTCTTGATATAATGATATTTTTTAAAACGTCTTACTTGTTCTGAAGTGTCGTACTGGCGACATTTAGGATGTCAGTACTCACTCACAAGTTCACTATATGAAACCACTTAAATATGTTGAGTGTGTGTTAATATAAATAGCATGAAGTGAGGTTTACTTGGCTAAGTTAATTTCACGCACTGTTGGGTGTGGTCCGGTTTTCAAAAAAATTTTATTTTTAAGACGTTGTGTTATGAAGTCCAACGTCATTTGAGTTAGTTTAACTACCGTGAGGGTTGTACTTCTCTTGATCCCAGTGAGGTAACACAATAAAAATTTATAGGAAAATATGATCATTATTTTAATTTATTATCTGAAAATGTGTTTACGAAATTATGTAGGGTCTGCAGAGCTTAACCACACATGTGAAAGTTCATATAGTTTTTTAACAGGGTCGGAATGAGGCGATATTCCGCTATGTATTTAGTAGACCACAATAAGTGTGCAGCCGGGAAATATAACTACAAGACGTCGTCTCTTTCCCTCTTCTACGATCATTCACATCTGGTGGAAGAAGGTAAGATAGTTCTCCACTGAGAGCGACTAGGTTGGAGACATGGAACAAAATCTCGAATGTAATGCTAGGGGTTTTCATAATGTTATCGACTTATAATTTAAGCAGTGCAACTATACTTATCAATTTAGAAACGTACAATGGATGGATTAATTTTGATGGTAAGGGAAGAAGTATCCAGACAACATTTATTCGAGATGCCATGCTAATAAACTTGCAGAAAATGCGACATAATAATATGAAGGAAAATATAAAGAACAAAAACCGAACTTAGGTACGTGGGTGAATAAAAATCTGTGCAAAATTTGGATGATAAGGGCGTAAAATTTAAGAAGTTGTGGTCTTAGTACAATTTGGAACACTGTGCAAAAGGACTATACGTATATGTAAGGCGGTCGCATGCCTGCCAGGAGCTTCGAGTACCACTTGAGGATTGGAAGCGAAAGAGTGATAAGGGCGAAACTGGCACTTACACCAAGTGCCACATCGCCGCTATATGAGCAAGCCAGAGAACTGGTGTTGAAGGCTTCCTGTCGTAAACTCACCAGAACGTGACTTTAAGGGCGTTCTGGTGGGGAAAATTTGTAATTTTATGTTTGTATAAAATAGTGTTAGGTTCGTAGACATTACGTAAGAGTACATTTTCCTCTTACGAAAAAAATAATAGCTCAGCCAGTTTTCACATAGTGGCATTTCAGTGTCAAAATCTGCATAATTTTACTTTATACAAAACTTGAAAACCAGTAAACATTATTTAATAAAAAAAAACACATCAAATCTATGTGTCACGGTCTATAACTTGAAGCATATAAAAACCCATCATAAAATACTTTTGTATTTTAAAAATTGCTAAAAATAACAAAGAAAAGAGCATGTTTTTAAAAAAATGTAATAAAATTTTTTTTGTAATGGGTTTTTTAAATGCTTTAAGCCGTAGACTGTGACATGTAGTTTCGTTGTTATTTTTTTTTTCATTTCATTATTTTTACTGGTTTTCAAATTTTGTATGAAGTAATAATATGCAAATTTTGACTTTGAAATGCCACTATGGAAATGCTGTCTGAGCTATTTTTTTCGTTAGAGGAAAATGAACGTGTTAGAAAAAGTTGATATGTTTTGCGGTGGTGCGTTTGATTATAATCCGGGTAAGGGCGTTGCCTACCTGAGAGTTGTGGCGACAGCAAAGATAGGATCTGCATGTTGAATTACTGTCGGCAAATTATGTTTAATCTGGTCGCTTTCGAACAGCAACAACTGTCTATGTTGAGGAGAGGAGAATATGGTTAGATACACAGAAATATAGAAAACAATTGATCACGTGTTTTAAAAATATTGTTTTTATAAAAATAATTATATGTTAGTAGTTTTCTCGATATTAAAAAAACGCCCCAAAAGTTCTTACAGAAATGTGGACCTCATTGAGATGAAGAAAAATTTTAGTGCTGGAATCTATGTAAGTTTGGCAGGTACTAAGCTTCTCCGCCATGGCGCTCTTAAAAAGCTGGCAACATTTACATCGATTCTTCCTTTACCAAGGGAATACACTTCAGAGTACCTTATTTTGTATTTTTCCACATCCGTATTTTGTGGGACACAGCTTGCCGTTTTATATGTAAATGAATCGCATAGGAACTCGTTATCTTAAGCGAATATCAGAGGAATGTTAACGGTGCTCTTTTCCGTAATCCTTCCCCCGTTTCTCTTTTTTAGTAGCTTAAGTTTATATGGGTGAATTTCTTTGGGAGGCGGCCATGCCCCAAACTTGGCCGTAACTGTACTATTGCGTAAAGCCTCGATACATGCTTCTTGCTTGGTAAGATTCTCGTAAATGGAAATCAGATGGGATTCGCCGCCTTGATACTCATTTACGTACCATCGCACTTCTTGTGGGAATCTTTTAAAGTATTACGGGTTACTTAATAAAATAAATGAAGGACTGAAGTATGTACCTTTGGGCCGATCTCACTGATTAAACATTAAACTTAGTGTAACTGAACTCGGTATAGATTGAAACTCGGTATGAATTTACACCTCGTTTAAAATCCCGTTTAAATGTTAATGTTTCGTCATAACTTTATCGCAGATTGCTAACCTCGTTTAGTAACTAACTCCTGACTCGAACGTTCTGCTGTTTGTAGAAACACATTTACTATGTGGTGAGACTGCTGTATTATTCCCTTAGGGATGAAATAATTATTTGATTTGTCTAATTTCTTATGTGCACGTTTCGAGTGTCAGACATAATTATTTCAGAATAAGTGAACATTTTTTGCGCGTCGAAAGCAGTTTGCAAAAATACCATAAATGTTTTTTTTTATGTTATTGCTTGTTGCATTGTGTATCATATTTAAATACTAAAAATAATCATTGAGTAAAAATATGCAGGCTTATAATAGTATGTATGCATATATTTCTTAGTTAAATTACACGAGAAACAATGTTTCGTTATGTTCGACGTTATGGTCGTTTCATACAGAAATACATGAAAGTTCACTTTTATGTATTATTTTCCAACATAACCTTAAAACCGGCAGATTTAGACGCGTCGTGTTACTCTCCCGATGTCTGCTAAACTAGGTTTAAGGACGTTAGTGCCAAATATGAGTGTGTGAAAGTTAACCTTTGCTTATCTGACTTCAGTGTAAACTGTTGGCGAACCCGTTTCTTTTGTAATACGCGTTTAGCTTCTCTAAGTCATTTTAAGGCTGTTCATGTGGGAAAAAATCACAATTTTATGTTTGTGTGAAACCGCGTTAGTTTTGTGGACGTTACTGGAAGTATATTTTCCTCTTACAAACAAATTATAGCTCAGCCAGTTTTCCCCTGCCTCTAAACAAATCAGCCAATATAGAGAAGATATTTTTAAACAAAACTGCCACCCAGATTTGTGATATCTGTTCTCGTTAGCCGTAAAAAAATATTTCTAAAAAAGTATAAACTTAAGAGCATGGCCTTAATTGGAGATGGTGATTCTGGTATCATCAGAGATGATGTTATATCGAGAAGATTTTTCGTCCCAGCATAACCTTGAAAACACTGTAGTTTGTTCTGACGTGTATGGTTGGGTGATATACGTCTAATGTAACTAAAGGCCGGAAAATTTCGCCGATTCCATGACCCACATGCTAGAATCCATTGTCCTATACATATTCAGGCCCCGTCTATTCGTTCAATGTCTGTTGTTCCACTGAGTAGCAGCTAGTGGACAAATGGTCGGGGCTTGAGTATGCATAGGGCAGTGTATTCTAACATGCAGGTCATTGAATCACTGAAATTGTCTTGCCCCTAGATATAACGTAGCTGTCTGCGGACCAATAATAGGCAAAAAAATATTACAACAGCAGGATTCTTATTGACTTAGTCAAATAGAGCAACACCTCTACGCGCAGGCGAATGCCAGTAATCTTTCCATAAGACGAACTTACTTTGAAACCCAGCAAACAGTCAAGTTTTCCCGCGATAAACCATCATATCTACGTATCATCCTTAATTGTGTGGCATCCGACACAAACACGCAATGAAAGTGCGTAATTTATTTTCGCGATCTATAAAATTAAACGAAATACGCAGGGCCATAATTGACAGATCTGCTTCTTTTTACAGAAATATCATAACGCATGTTGTGCGTGTTGATATGGCATTCCGTAGCTGCTGTGGATGTAAGTTTTGTGGTAAATATGTTAATAATTATATTAATTGTTACAAATCCAAAATAATGAATTGATTTGATTGCAAAATGTTGGGTCTTTCGTTCTGGAAATCATAGTTTAATTCCGTCCTGTTGATGACTTTGAACTAGCATGTATCCACTATCATCTAAGTCGATGATAATCCAATTCCTATTTAAAATAAACTTTTCCAGATGCTACCTAATATATATTCACATTATATAAGTGCAGATTATTATTCGTACATCACAGAAACAAATATCGAACTTTACGCTAATGCAAATTGTTGACTTAAAAATAGATGGTGTGCCCGAAAATTGTTAATTTACTCTCGCATGAAAATTAATGCATTTTTTTCCCTTCTTAGTTCGAAACCTTGATATTAATAAATGAAATACGAAAAACCAAAATTCTGTTGAAAAGTCTCTAGCATACTGTGAAAAGTCGTAAGTCATTGAATTAAGGACAATTGATGTTGAACTAGTGAAATTCTGTCTCTATTGATGTTATTGGGCAGACAATGATGATATTGGAAATATTTTTTACTTCTAATTAAAGATTTATACCTTGTGTTTCTTATTCATTTCTGGATTAGACCTACATGAAAACGGTTATTTCTGCTTGAAGTATGTCTGTTGACAGAGAGCCACTAACATGGACAGCATTAATAAAAAAATTAAAAAAAAATAAAAAAACTGGCGAAAAATATTTTTTTTTTCGAACTGTCTGTTTTGTTAGAACATTTTTATAGGACTACCGTTAGGAGTAATGCTCGTTGGGACTACCTCAGGAAGCTTAGAATTTATAAAAGTTTAATTCTCTGTGGCCTCACAGTTCTGTTCGTTCCACAGAATAGTCTAAGTAAATTTAAATCACCCGTAGATATTATTATAATGTTTTGACAAGTTCATTGTGGGTAAAAAATTAAAGTATAGGCCTATGTACTTCTAATTTTGCGCTGAAACAAAAGTTCTTTTTTTACCTAAACTCGTTTTTGATTCGTGAAAATGGTTTACTCCTTTTATAGTTGCTAAATTACGAGCAATAGAAGTATGTTGGCAACCGTTTTAAAAACACAAATAACTGGCACAGAAATTTCCAATAAAAACTTTTAATGGATACAAAACGTATTACACCCACTCTTCATACAGCTTTACACTTATCAAACGACACATATACTATTTTCTCGCAAAGAATGAAATTTAATGTTTGCCTCTGTATTACAAATCTATTAGACTAACCGATGGTCAGTTCCACTCTTGGGTGAGCAACATGCATGGAAGTAGTTCCTGTTTATTCGATTTTATTTATTAATATTTCTGTAAAGTTAAACGTTTAATACTTCTCGAATGCTTAGCAAGGAGTGGATGATAATGGTCGTAGTCAAACATTTCCATTTTATATTTCGTTAAAATCCTTTTCAAAAACATACTTTTTTTTTTAAAATAACGGATCAGAAACTATTTCACGCCAACTAAAATACAATGACTGTTAAGATATCGCACTGGAACATGAAATTTTAATACGATGATTTTTTTACTGTACATATCTAGGGATATTGGTATCGTAGTTGTACCGTATGGATGGATTTTCGGAAGTTGACATGATATTTTTGGGAGGTACAACCTTGTCGGAAAAGACAACAATTTTGTATTGCAACTTATACCACAGTTTAGCACGTAATGGAGATTCGTCGTTTTTTATCCCATTGCACCGCTGATATTATTGTGATTTTTAAAGGAAACCATAGGTACTTGCCACTTTACCAATATTACCTTTTCTTGCTCAGTAGGATGTGCTGGGTACAATGATCGCATCGAGTGACCACATCACACCACGGCAAATAAGTTGTATTCTATTGACCGATTGTCAGCCATATTTTTTATGTAGGGGAACGGCTTTACTACAGTAATTGTCTGAATAGTGTATCTAACCAAATATAATTTTTAAAACATTGTAGTGTTATTAGACGCCTGTTTCGTTATGTATAAATAGAAGAACGGCTATATATATGTATATATATGTATATATATATATATACACACACACACACACACACAAACAAACACGTGGTTGCGCGTGCGCGCGTGTGAGTGTTAAAACACAAAATGAGTCAGGATAGATAATGTAGTGATAACTTACGAATAATTTGCAATTTTTTTTTTTTCATAAAATGAATTATACAGGCGGAACAGTTATGCTACAGTGAAAATCAAATTAAAAATTTAATTTCGTGAAATATAAAATACCACGCGATATTAAGCAACGACCCAGGTTTTATTTGATTTAAATAAATGACCCTTTAAAGATCAGTTTTTATGGTATCATTATTCCTGCCATATTCACTTTACGTACGGACATTTTCGAGTCAATTTTTTCATAAGCTATTATCACGCTAACTTATCACATTCTGTCCTGATCCACATTGTATATACACATATTTGTATATAACGTATTACTTATTACTTTTATTTTAAAATTTTAGTACTGGACTGAACTGTTAATACAGATCTCGAAAGAAAAAAATTGAATACAATCTTTTTGTCCCCCGGTTGTCCATTTCAAGGAACGCATCATGAACGAATTCCAATACACTAAGTGCTCCATAAAGAGCAATTTCCGGCTCCAGTGAACAGGATCTAACGACCATATGCACACCAGTCTTGCTTGTCGCAGACGTTAATTTCACTTTACAGCTTTTGGCCGTTGGTTTTTAGCATGTATTTTTCCAAAACCATCAGCATCTCGATTCCTGTCGCCCGACACCCGCCTCTCTCACCCACCGCCTCTACTCTGCCATTATTTTATGATCGCTCGGAATTATTAAAAGAGAGTGGGTTGGCGATCGCAATTTTGTGAGTATTACCGTCGATAAAACCGTGTGGCTCTTGAAGCCTGGTAATGAAGCAGCTTGCGACGCTAGACGCATTTTTGTGGTAGGTTGTGTGATATTTATTTTGCAGGTTTATTAGCCGTATCGTTCGATTTATTTATTCGGAGGTGTTTAATAAAACCTGTTTTAATGTTCGATGAAGCTTTGCATCACCCGTCCTTATCGCACCGTATTAATTTTGATCTGAACTTTACCAGCGCTACCGATATGTTTACATGCATCCGGATTTTAAACTGTGTTTCCATTACATGTCGCGTAGAAACCCCGGTGGCAACCGACGTTGAGCCAACGTTGAAAATTGGCTGGAACCGTTTGCGTTACGTTGTATTGGAAAACACACGTAAATACAGCGTTGGTGTAATGTAGTATGCCAGCAAATATGTTCAAAAATGAACTATTATAGCAATGAATTAGCAACATTCTGAAAATAGTTATATTAAAGTAGAAAATGGCTGACTATATTGGAAGACCAAAATATTGTTATTTAAGTTTTGTGGGTTGAATGTTGGCAACAAGTTGGTAAACATACTATTGGGGTTTTGTGTGTATAATTACATTTGACCAATGTTGCAAAACCAGCATTTTACACAAAGGGTTTAAAATCGCGTTTTTTAAAATAAAACATAACCAACCATTCAAGTTTATAACATAATAAGGTTACTTAGTTTAAAAAATAATATTATGTAATTTTTATTCCGTTGGTTATACGTTCGAACAGTGTTGTAAATCTAACTGTTGGATAGTATGTTGTTTCCAGTATGTTGGTCCAACGTTGCATAACCCAAATTACGCTAACCATAAAAAATATTTTGTGTGTTGGTTGGCTGAACGTTGGTAACAAGTTGGTAATAATGTTTTTGGTGTTAGATATGTAATTTAACATTGAACGAACATTGCTTAAACAGCGCATTTTTATACAAAAAAAATTCAAAATACAATTTTAAAGACACCGATGTTCCTTGTATTTTAGCAAACATTATAGTGATGGTATAAATAACAATTTTGCACTCTACTAAATGTACAGGGTGAGTCGGGAGGTACATGCTTTGAGTGGTGATAGTACTGGTGATTCTGAACAAAATGTTTCTAATAAACATATGCCCTTTTCTTAACCGTTTCAGAGAAACCGGTCTTCACACATGCAGATTATGCTGACATGACGTTTGTCTACGGTTTCTCCGATGGGAATTCCAGAGCCGCTGTTCGTGAGTACGAACGACGATTTCCTAATCACAGAGTTTCAGATAGCAGGGTGTTTGCAGGATTGCGTGTCCGTGGTACGCTTGCCAGCGTAAATGTTGTATCCGAACGTCCCGTACAACAAGCTGTTAATGAAGTTAAGAACATTCCTCAGGTACTAGAACGCAGCCCAACAACTAGTTCGAGACGAATTGCTGCTCAACTTGGCCACCGAGGTCACCTGATCTTACACCATTGGATTACTGTGTGTGGGGTTGGCTTAAAAGCGAAGTCTACACGCGCAGGGTGGACACAAGAGAGGAACTTCTCGCTCGTATTTACCATGCTTGTGCTCAAGTAAAGCAATGTACTAATGTGCTCAGATCAGCAACACAGCAGCTGTCTATCAGAGCAGCAAATTGTATTGAAGTTGGTGGTGGAGTGTTTGAACATGTTTTGTAAGGAAATGTACACAATTAAACAAAACATACGATAACAGTATCGTCATTTACCGTCACCTGCACATTTCCCGTTCCTTGTTTTCATTCGGTTCCTCTGAAACGGTTAAGAAATTGGCATATGTTTATTAGAAACATTTTGTTCATAATCACCAGTACTATCACCCCTCAAAGCATGTACCTTTCCTCAAGACTCATCCTGTATAATGTTAGTTACATGTTGGCAAATTGTTGAAATTAAAACTGTTAGGTGAAGGTTGTTTACAATAAATTTGGTCTACGTTGTTTAACCCACATTTAGCCAACCATGGATAGTCTACCATAATATAGGCACGAAACATTTCTTTCAAATTACTTTCTAGTTCTATCAATGTTTATTGAAGAATGAAAGGCTGTTACTATGTGTCACCATACTTGCAAATTAGAGTTCTCCATATTTCTGTGGTGCTTGGGTAAAGTGGTATAAGTCAAAAAGTGGCGTTTTGTGTAAGTCGACGACGAAAGTTAGAAGTTCTGCTGTGTATAATGGAACAAACATACTTCCAAATTTAATTTTTTACCTTCTCATAACCATTAATGTTATAGCCTTTTACCCAGACGTAGAACATAACATGTAGAATGTGCTCCTAAATTAACACAATTTTCTCCGTTTTTCGAGTTATACCACTTTACCCGAACACCGAAGATTTATACATAGCCAGTTTCTTTCTAAAAGTAACTTCTTTGGAATAGAAAATGCAAGACAATATTAAAGACAATATTTTAGTAAATTGTAACTTATTTCTTAATTGTTAGGTACAAGTTGGTAAACACACTGTTGGTAATAGGTATGCAGCTTTACGTTGGTTTAACGCTGCATTACCCACAGTAGGCCAACCGCTGAAAATATTTGGTGTATATGTTGGCTGAACATTGGCATATTTAGTAAACATATCATTAGAACAAGATACATCTTTCTTTGTTATTTTAACTGCATCTATTATAAAATTTTCATTAAATATGTAGTTATCTTTCGTATATCACAAATTAACACGTAACACCGTAGAGCAGCAGGTAAGGCGATGGACTAGTAATGGCAAGGACTCCAACATAATCTCTGACTAGTTCGAATCTACTCCGGTTCTGGTCGAAATTTTTTTATTTATTTTAAAAATTTATGTAACCTACAATATCTCTGAAAATAAAATAATTATGAGTGTCATGCTTAATTTAGCTTTTGTTGAGTCAATTTTGTGTGTATTTTGTAGAGAAACGTTGGCCCAATGTCGGTAAATGGTTCGCATTACGTATGTTACACACACACAATTTCAACAATCCAACGACGTTAGGCCAATGTAGGAAATTAGTAAGAATCCAACCATAAATCAATGTTGGACCTACATTGTTTCCGCGACATTTCAGTGCTGAGCCAACGTTGCATGCCTACTTAGGCCCAACGTAGCGTGGAAACGTTGGGGAAGATGTACACTCTAGTGAGTGAGAGATTTTTGGTCAGCGCTCAACATCGAGGTCTTTAGCGCTGGTGAGGGTGACATGAGGTGAGTATGGAGCGGTGCCGGATTGAAAGGGCGAGGGAAACGGGATATCCCCGAGAAAACCCGCCGACCAGCGACATCGTCCGGCACGATTCCCACATGCGAAAATCCGGGGACCGACCCCGCCGGGAATCGAACCCGTATCGCCTTGGTGGGAGGCGAATGGTCTGACCCCTCGGCCACCGCGGCCCCCTTGTACACTCTAGAAAAAAGTAATAGATTTACGGAAATTTTCTTGAAAACTCAGTTCAAGGATATTCTTTGTAAAATTAATAAAACGGTTTTCCTTGTAAAATTACAACGTATATGCCTCGGCATTTGTACTTGTAATGGGGGAAAATTAATTTTGATTTTCTTATTTTATTATGATCATTAAAACGAACTTATTTGGAAAGTAAATTATTTTAAAAAACGAGAATTTTACATAGTTTTATGCAAGGGAATTCCGCTGTAGAATGTTTAAAGTACCAGATGATTATGCGGCATGACTTTTGTCTGTGATTTTAAGCCATGAAATGATATAATCATTCCTGAAAGTCTGGTAGTAAGTAGTGGAATTTATTTAACATTAACTTCGGAACACTGACCACGGGCTTTCCAGAACACGCAGAATGAAAAGACTTTCACGGCACGTAATTCTACCAAAACGGCCACTTTCGATCGTTAACCTGCTGGTTGTTAAAAATGTAAAATTTCGCTGCGGCTTATACCGCGTCAACGCCAAAAACAGCTGTACATGGAAATCCAATTTTGACAAGCGGGTTTCGTGTTAACGGGCCCTGGAGGCTGCAATGGAAATAGTATGTTCTGTGCAGATAAATGTTTGTATGATGCTTCGGAGAGTGAGTAGTGATACGGGCATGAGATGAGGGGGAAAAAGGGGGGAGGGACTTTCCCCACGCGGAGATATAGTCGTAAATGTCCGACACAGACAATTGCGGATGAAAATCGTCAACTCATGTCATCGGTGGTAGAACTGCTTTACCATCGGAGTTTGGCTAACTGTAATGTATAATCCAGTGTATTGAACCTACGATTCTGAGCAATCCTACCTGTCTTTCGTAAAATCGCACTTGACACTTCGGTGCAGTAACGTTTCGTACATGCCTGCTACAACCAGTTTCCCTGTTCAAACATGTTTTTTTTTTTGTAAACGGATCTGTTGAAACCAAGTTTTTTCAAGATATGCGAAACAATGACTGCGTTAAATATGTGCACTGGTAATGTATATGTAGGCCTACGAAAATGTTATTTCGCATTGGTGTTCCGTGATATATTTTTAACAACTTTTTCGGGAACTCGTACGTAAGTGTTGAGCATTAACAGCGAATAACTCTACACACTATATCAAGAGAATTAATGAATGACATCATCAACAGCATTGTAAATATCATAGATGTTTTTTTTCTCAGAACGTCTCTCGTACTGTATGCCCACAAAATAATAATGTGATGCTTGTAATAAAATAGCAGCGTGTTTACGATTAGTAGAAAGTTTAATCATGTGCGTAGCCAGCTCTCTCGGGACTAGTGGACTTTATAAATTAAAATTAATGGTAAAACTAAATTTACTAAATTTTCACTCTTCCCTTTTCTTGCGGGGGCGCGCTCTGCGTGTCCCCTTAAAAAAACACACTTTATAACATTGCATGCAACACATCTTTGCCTTAATTTATGTTACATAATATTTACAGTTCCTATTACATCTGCATGACACATAGAGTAGATTTGATCACAGGTGATTGTTGAATTTAGTGCTTCACATCCTACCCTCGTGACGTTTTAACTACATTCGCATTTGGACAGCTTCGTTTAATGTCAGTATAACCGAATGGCATTTTTTCCCAGTGTGTAGCCAGCTGACGTCGCATAGGACAGTAAATTATAATATGAGGGTCATTAAATTCGCAGAATTTTCCTCCCTTTGTTACTATTTGGAAATCTAAATAGTGAATGTACAGAGTTTCCGAGACTTGGGAAACACATCACTGATTTGTTAGCATTTTTAACTCCCTACGGTGGAGAAGCGACGGGATGGGATGCCAATGGTGGGGGGAACGTAAGTGACGGCCAATGGTAATGTGCATCTACGTAACCATACAAATGAGAAAAATCGGGACCACGCTAATATATATAGCACGTAATGCAGGCCAAATTAAGTACTGTTTAATCCCGCACAGCAAACACACATTGCAACTTAAGTGTTCAATCATGAATATCTTACTTGAAAATCAAGAGCAATTTCCTAACTTTGTTCTGACATTCATGAAAGGTAGCTTATTTGTAGACTAATTATGAAATTAAAATGTAATTATTTTACGTAACAGAGTTGTAATTATAGTTTCTTAAGAAATAATGACCGTTGCTGGAATTGTAAAAGCTGCAGTGAAACAATGTATGTGTAATTCGAAATGATCCTTGGTTTAATACTGTAAGAGAGTAAAACGAAATATGGTAAAAAATATAAACATTTTTCTTGTAATTATTTTTGTGGGATGTAACTTCAGTCTGTCAGATTAATTGCATTTAAAGTTTCTGATTTAATTTTTTCATTGTCACTTGATAATTGGGGTAATTAAGCTACGCTGTTGGTGGCCGAAATAGCTTGTGCTTTATGGTAATCGGATTTTGATCTGTTCAATTCTATGTTGTGATCGATGGAAAAGAAATATCTAGCATGCTTTATGAATAGTTTTTGATTCAAGAAAGAGTTAGTTATGAAATATTGAAATGTGATGGTTTCTCTTCGCTGCCCAAAGATCGATAGCTCGTTTTATGCTGTATCTGAATCCTCTTCTAGGATATACATATCCGTACTTGGCACCACCTGTGACGTCATCAAGTATATACTAGGGTTGTCCTAGTTTTAAATATATTATACAGATGCTTTATGAAGTTGCTTACTTGTTTTACTTGTTAAGTGTTTCAGAATACTAGCTTCGGCCGCCATATTGGTTTGGGCTGATTATGTTTTGTGAATTTAATAATTGAATTAATTATGGTCAGTATTGGCATGCTAATTACATTTTTAAAATTTTATCAATACAGCACCGGAAAGTTTTTATAATTATTATTTTTATTTAAATTACTGTTGCGTAAAACCTTTAAATCTTTAAATTCTTTTTATAAACCTGCTAATAGTTCCATTTTCAGTTATCTTTATTTTGATTTACTTATATTGCTACAAGAGTCTATTATGAAAAGTTGTTTATCTGTCAAAATAATCTCCTCGACAAGTACGTAGCAGCTGCTAGTTAGTTCATGATCTACTTATCGTGTATATGCTGGATATTAGGATACAGCCTTATGCGTGTTATATATCTCTGTGTGTATAGGGAAGAGTTTGTCGCAGGTAGGTGTGGGTATCCGCTGATAGACGTAGGGGCCGGACGGCGCACCTACTCCGTATCCTCGCCAGGAACGTGCCCGGGACTAGCTGATAACGGGTATTTGCGCAGGGTGTCGTTCCCCCCCCCCCCTTCCCTCTTTCGTCCGCCGCACAGGTCCGCACACACGCGCATGCATTCCGCGATACTACCCCCTTCCTGCCGTATTTCGCACTCTTCCAATATTCGGTTCCCCCGCCGTAATAATCTCCAGCGACATGTTTTATACACCGGCGACGGACGGGGATATCTACCCCTTCTCCTTCCCAATCCCCTCCTCAATCACTCGCGAAGCCCTGCGCGGCTGCAGATTGGGCGGCGAATTCCGATTGCCTCCTGCAGCCTCAGGTATTGCCTATATATGCCCGCACGTCCTTCACAAGGGTAGCAGAGATACGCCGTGTTAAAATGGCCGCTGGCGTTCCTCTTGCGGTCCGTGTATGCACTTTGCAGATAAAGAAGAAACAATTTCAGTTCCTCCCTACCCCCTTCCCGTGCCGCTCTTGCCGGATATGCTTGGTTCACGTGTAGGCCGATCACGCCGAACAGACCAGGCGGGCAGAACAGATGCTGTAGGTAACCTCGTGGTCGTAGCTAAGTTAGAAAACATGCTGATATATTATATATACATACATACACACACACATACAAAGGGTGACTTTGGGATATTACACAAAAACAATAATTTTCGCATATTATGTGGAACCCCTTCAATTAAGAAATTCACTTGCTATAAATTCCAAATAATTATATATCCACATAGTATGTAATTCATATTTACTCACAGTTGACAATTATGGAAACTAAGAATAGTATGAAAGTGTCCTAAAGTCACCCCCGGTTATGGGGTGTATGTGCGTGCGTGTATATATATATATATATATATATATATATATATATATATATATAACACGTTTGGGCTAGGTACGCTGAGGGACGGAGGTTTTTGTTAAAAGGAAATAAAATTAATTAAGCTAACCTAATTTATTTACAATTATTAACACCCAAATAATCTCTGTATGTCACTAATGATTAATTACTGTTAAATAAAACATCAAACAACACAAGTGACTATTATGTACATAAAGGTAGTAAAATATTAATAAAAAAATCGCAGTCCTCTATACAAGTTCTATGTACGTGAAATGTCTCTCACGCCATTTGAAAATTGTGGACCCACTGTCCTAACTAAAAACACACCAACAGTCTTCTTGAGGCCCCAAAACTTCCTCGTCGCACTACTTGTTGCCGCAAACACTTTTCGCTAAACACACTTGAATTTTTCTCGCAGTCACTATCGCCACAACTCACACCAGACACCTGCCGGCCAAAACTCTCTTATCTCTACCGCTTCTCTCTTAATATTATACCCTTAATCTGAAGTCTATAATTCTCGCGGCAGGTCTTTATCTCAAAGCTCCTAGAAGGAGATGTATCTGGGTCAAGCACCATCCTGCAGGAGACAGTACACACAGGAATATTCTAGACCCTGATATCTGCTGTTATTCGGCTCTTTTACGAAACCCGAGATAGACATGCAGGTGGCCGCCGGCGCACGTCGCTAAAAGGTAACATGAGCAGCACAATGCACCCCGAAACTCCTTAGTTCTGCCGCCACTGTATCTTCTTACGCCGCTCTCAAGATAGTCGTTGCTCGCAACAATATATATCCATACACGTGTACTTATATAAAGAAATACATATTTCCGCATAGTCTGTTCTTTTGGCGTGCAGACATGTCGACGTGAGCTCAATTTTTCAGCGCGACTCGCGCAGTAAACGAGAACGTGTTTTGATTGGCTGACACGCCTCGTAGTCTGTTCTGTCGGTTCGGTCTGTTCGGCGTAAATGTGAACCAGGAAATACGAGGTCGCGCGTAAGGCGAACGGCCTTAATCGTTTTATTATTATTATTATTATTTATGTTTTCGCGGTTGACGTCGTCCTGCTTCCCGCACTGTCAGTGTTCGTTCTTAATCGCCGCAATGTCACGTGTCTGTCTTCTGCGACGCGCGCGGACAAACGCGACCCTCGAAACGTGCATCGTCCGATGACAGCTAAAACCCGTTGCTGCTTCGTTCTTGTGATCACGATGTCTAGAGTACAAACCCCAAGAATTTATGAACGTATGCCGTTTTGGATCTAGATTTATGCATAAAACGGAGTTGTTAATGACAGTACAAATGTATACTCTTGAGCATCTAAACATTCACTTGATGTAGGCCTACGTGGAAATATGTTCTTACAATGGACAGAAGCTGTGGAGAAGCTAGGCAAAGAGACTTGTTTTCTGTATTGAAGGATATGTTTAAAATGGTAATTCATTCACCTCAGCGTGTTGCAAAAAGCCTGCACTAAATAAATTGATTGCCGCTTCTACATTTCTTGTGAGAACATATTAATATGTTACTCAGAATTACGGGGTTTTACCTACCTATTCCCTGCTACAGCCAGTAATTATCAGAATACTGTTAGTAGTCGGACGGGCCAATTGTTTTGGGAGAAGAAATCGAAGCACTTAATTTGGAGTTGTATGTAGGCACAAACTCATTAATAATGGATAATAAGCGGATGCGTATGTGGCAGCGTTTCTGAAGAAAAGTTGTTATTAAAACGAAACCATTAAATTTGTCCCAAATGTATTTACCTACAAAAAATAAACATTGCAGTTAGTGCCGGACTGGTACTTCCTAAACATCATTAATGCAACTAAAAACTTTTTCGTTGCTATTAAGGATCGTAAAATATGAATTTTTTTAAAATCGTAGGTAAATTTACATGCATTTAATTGCTTCTTTGTTAGCTGAGCGCTTTTCAGGATGAGTCAAATACGGCAACTGCCGATCGCGAAAGTATCACGAACCTTTACTTCTTTGAATTCTTGCTTCTGTGTGGTTTCCCGAAATCGCCCCAGGCGAATGCTGGGATAGTTCCGTAACCAAGGCCATGCCGATTCCTCTCCCAGCTCCTGTCATTGTACTAAGTTCTTTCACCGTCTCTAACGACCTCCCTGTCGAGACGTAAAGTCCGCTTACCTACCTACCTTGTGCCTAAAAGTAAACGCGAAATTTTCCAGTACGTGCTCCCGGACACATGGACGATGCAGAGTGAAGGTTCGTTCCCGAACAGTGCTTCGCTACACGACCTCAGGTATCGGTTATGGTATCTCTAACACCTGGTGTAATTACCCGTGCGTCAATTAACGTCAATGACGCGCAGCATTATCCGCACTGACTCGCACACCATCCCTACCCGCGAAGTAGCGGTTAACCGTTCCAGTCAGATGACCGACCATGCGTCACGTCATTATGGTGGTCCGCACACTAGGGCGGGCAGACCGCGGTCTATGTTGTTATGGCCCATTCATAAAGACATGCAAATTTCCCGTTATTAAATGGAAACAGGCTGGAAATCACTGGCCTGGCTCACCCGAACAAATTCTGTGACGTTGCTGGCTCTCGCCCTTCGTATATTTGTGTGCCCGAATTGCAGAATAGTTGTCATATTACAGTTGACCTTACATCGTTGGTAGACATGATGGTATATCGCGAAAATGTTTTATGCCAACTTACCCTCGAAAACGCTGTAGTTTCTTGCAACACTCATGATTCGGTGATCTACTTCTGACACAACGCAGCTGTCTGCAGACCAATAACAGGTATAAAATATTACAGTAGCGAGAGGGATTATTATTGATTCAGTCGAATAGAGCAACAGCTCTATGTACAAGCTAAATCCAGTAATCTTCTGGTAAGTTGAACGTGTGTTGAAACCCAGCAAACAGTCAAGTTTTTCCGTGATAAACCACCCATCATCTCTAGTTATTGGTTCAAGTCCTGCCAGCGCGCCGCACATACTGCCGACCAACAGCAGAAGTGAAATTATTACACAGTAACGGAGAGTCCAGTCTTATGTTGGACAATAATTCAATATTTGCAGGTTCTTTACCCATTCAATAACCCTGTGTCAAACACAAGGGTGAGGTCTTGGCAAGCTGACCACCCGAGCACTCAACCTAACATAGCTCCATAACCGGGCAATGATTTATACATTTTAGCACTGGATTCTATGCGACAGCAGAATCTCCTACTTAGTCTGAAAAGAGAATAAGAGTTGCCGCATACGGGGCGATATAGGGCCGTGTGACGCTATCGATGTGGTCTGTCTGCTTCATATCGACGCCCGGGTCACTTCGCTACCACGATGCAACAGAACGTCCAGATTAGAATATGTGTGCGTGAGATTTTTGGTAACATCGACGTCTTTAGCGCTGGTGAGGGGTGAATTGAGTTTAGTATGGATTAGCACCGGAATGAAAAGGCGGGGGAAACGGGAGATCCCCGAAAATACCCGGTCAGACCTCTCGCCTCCCACCAAGACGATTCGGGTTCGATTCCCGGCGAGATCGGTCCCCGGATTTTCGCATGTGGGAATCGTGCCGGACGATTCCGGTGGTTGGCGGGTTTTCTCTGGAATCTCCTGTTTCCCCCGTTCATTCATTCCGGCGCCACTTCATACTCTCATCATGTCACCCCTCACCAGCGCTGAAGACCTCGCTGTTAAGCGCTGACCAAAATCTCTCACTCACTCTGTTTCTAACAAAGGCCATGGCCGACTCGTCTCCCAATTCCTTTCATTGTGCCAAGTTGTAAATCACCTACTCTAATGACTTCGTTGTCGACGAGACGTAAAGCCCACTCGCTACCTTACCAGGTGAGATATGTTTTATTTGGACGGTACGGTTTGTGCGATGTAGCATTCCGCAGTAAAATAGTCCATCCCGCGCGCTATGCACTGTACATCATATACTGTGAACTATGTGGAAAGGGTGCATTTTCGAACCCATGGTCATGTAACATTTTTTGTTCATCTAGATGTGAAAATTGTCCCTCTAAAATATCGACACGCAATTTTGCAACAGCCTGTACCATTAGCTTTTTTCCCCACTGCGCGGTTCATCAGAAAAAGTTGAGGTTGATGGACAGTTCTGCGAGTTGTAAAACATCAACCCTGTCTGTCAGTTTAGAGTAAAAAAAAAAAAGTGAGATGTGGGTCTCTCGCCATGAATAATTACACGTGTACATTTTTGACACGTATTCGCATGTAAACGTGTTCCGGTGATCGGCTGGCTATATCTCGTGTCTCTCCTGCGGCTCTGTAACCCTTTCGTCTCCCCTTACCCTTCCACCAGATATCCATGAATACATACATTATTAATGTACATCAGGACGCCTAGTGCACTGGAGCGTCGGTGACCTTGCATCAAGTCCGTAGCACGTCGAGTCGTGAAGGCAACCAGCGTTCATACATGAGTAGGCCTACAAGGTTTTTTCTATGTCTCGTCGATACAGAAATTGTTGTGAAAAAGACGACTTTATCAACAATAGATCAAGAACATCTGCGTAGCCAGAATGTTTTAGTGTGAAATAAAAAAAACAGGAGATACCTAAAGTAAATACTAGTGAGACTAATACCGGAAAGCTCTTTGCAAATAACGTTGATATAGTGCGAAAAATAACCAATCGTCGTGGGGTGGTACTATTGAATACAGTACTGTTTTGACTTTTCTATTAACATGCATTTTCTCTTGTTTGTATGTTTGGCGAATAGCTGTTTTTGTTTAAGTCAATTACTTTCGGTCCGGACTATTAAAACAAGTTACTCGTCGAGGGAAGAAAGTTTTTTCCACCTTGTTATAGATCGTTCAGGATGAAGTGAACACTAAAAATTAAACCTTCGAAAAATATCACTATCCGTTACTACATACAATTCAACATTAACTATAGTTGCTGTATTGCTTGTATGGATGGCAGCGAAACTACGCAATATAGTTCAATGTATTTTCCCATTTAAATACATCAATACTGGAACAAAATCAACCGAAATCGGCATACTTGTATTTTATATAATTAATACACCTTTTTGTACCTCAGTATATAGCTTCCTGCCGACTGCACAATATTTATCTTACTCGGGCAAACATAAATTGCCGTGTCCAGAGAGGTTAGATCTTTCCCGTCGTTTGCCGTTACGCGCGGAAAGATACAAATTGGCTGAAAATAGAACTTTAGCAGTTCTTTTTTTAGTGCTCACTTTATCCCGAACCACCTATACATTGTCAGCGCAAATCTGAAGTTTATAAAATGCAGTATGCTGTTATCTGTTTGCTTGAGATGGAAACATTGTGTTCTCGCAGAATTGCACAAGGTGTCCGGTATTGGTCGGACATTCGGTTAGTGCAGTTTCAGGTTAGGCAGTCTCAAAAGCCAGATTTTATGTGTGCTCCGAGGGTTTCAAAACGGATTTTCTAATATGCCTGGACATGCAAACCAAAACATGGGTTAACAAACATAAAGGATCTAGGCATTGTTTCACATACTTTATCCCGCGTAGCATATGATTTAATCATGGGAAATTCAACCAGTATTTATGTCGCATCAAAATCTTTACAAGCAACACATGTGTGTGGCGATGCCATTCACGACATAAACCGTAGGTTGTTGCAGTGTAAACACTCAAAGGTAAGATACAATTTTATTGAACAATAACATTCACCTAACTCCTTATACCGTTGTGATATTATTTCACTCAGCTCATCAGCATGTGTACGAGTCAGTTTACAACTTTCTTAAAAAAATATATGTAATTTAAATCATACAATTTATCTTTACCACAGTACATAATCTCACGTGACTTCATGATTTCTCGAACAAATACAGAAATAGAAGAAACAATATTTGTAAGTAGACTGCGATCTACGTTCAGTAAGGCAGATTTCGGGTATTTTCAGGGGGGTGAATCCTAAAAGCTATATGCCTGTGTCCTTTTCGTAAAGTCGCATAATGGACGCATTTAGAAACGTTTCGTATAGGAGACGCGGGTCCGTGCCAAGGGAGGGGGAGGGGCAAGAGGGGCATTTGCCCTGGGTCTCTCATTCTAGGGGGCCTCACTTTTGAATGAAAAATAAAGGGATTATTAATAATTGAAATGAATGTGGCAGAACTATACGAAGTATTCATTTAGTTTTGTAAGAATTGCATTTTAGGAACTTAACATAATTTTTGCTTTGCTCGCATACATATCTGTAGGCCTGATATTTCTGTGTTACCTGAATGCATTTTATTGTGGTACTTGTATTTGTAATGTTTATATTAGTGACTACATGACAATACAAAGATCGTAGCTTAAAAATTATCACTGCATCTAGAAAGGGGAAAAAACGAAGGGGATGGGGGCTCCCGTTCCATGTGGCCCCGGGGCTCACATTGTCATAGAATGGCCCTGAGGAGACGTATTTCTCAACACACTGCAAGGTATTTGATAGCCGTGACAGGAGGCGACAGTAAATACATGATCCCACATTTCTACTAGTTTTACGATAGTTATTTTTTAAAGCTTAAACGGGACCAGATATTGCAAAACGGTCTTTCAGTTTTGTTGAAAATATGTTTCACTGTATATGTAATCTTTTGAAGAAAATCAGAGCCCAGGAAAATAGTTATTTATACAAGGTTCAGATGCACACAGTAAACTTTGACCTACAATATCTCAGATCATGTGAACTGTGAGTTGTTCTCTTGTGCTTTCGGTTCCGTATGTTAGATGGATTTTGCGGTTTCCAGGTCGAGAAGTGCTGGAGCGGTTTAAGCGAACGGTCTACAGCGATTTTCATAGTCATATATATATATATATATATATATATATATATATATATATATATATATATATATATATATATATATATGTGTGTGTGTGTGTGTGTACCAAAATTATATTTTTTTTTGTTGTAGACATAAATTGCGACTAAATGTTGCTCTTTTGAAATGTATTACTCGCAGTTTTTGCGTAATCGCTCGTAAATGTCAAAAGTTGCATGTTATGTTTTATATACGACACTAAAACTAACAGACGTGCCAAGTGGAAAAAAAATCCACGATAAATAACAATGTTGTAGGCTACAAGTTGTAACGGCCGAAGCCTCGCTCTGTGGCGTAGGCAGGCGACCGCCCTAGCTCCGTCCAATTAAGGGGGAGTGTTACACAATTTTATTATATTATTAGTTTTTGAGCCATAACATTTATTCTAATTGTGTTATCAAAATTTCCTCTTCGACAAAGCATTGGATATATTTTTGAACTGCTTGGCATAAATAAATTAAAATGAATTCTTTCATTAATTTGTCCTGCAGAATCATTGCAAGCTAATTATTGAAAGTTAACCTGTAATTGTCTTGCAATGATTCTGCATGACAAAGTAATGAAAGGTTACATTATTATTTAAAAGTAATGAAAGGTTACATTATTATTTAAGTCAAGCAATTTACCAAGAACATATTCTATACTTTGTCGAAGAAATAATTTTCATTTTACTACTTGTATAAATGTCACTGCTAAAAATCTTAAAATACAATCACATTGTCTTCACCTCCCCTTTAACCGTTCCTGTCGACTTTTGTACCGATGCATATTCAAGGAAAGGAGAGGGAAAAAAATAACATGGGGTAGAATGTTTGATGCGCGCTATCGCGACACAGGTGGCGTGCTAGAGTGCGGAAGCGTCTTGCGTCGTCGTGGCATGCGACGTCGTGAAGGGGCGTGTCTCTGCGTCTGCCCCCTCCCCCATGTCAACCCCTTTATTCCTGACCCCCCGCGGCCTTGCGTAACCGCCGTCTCGCCGCGCTTCGCTGCAACCCTCTACACTCGTCAATTCTTCAAGCCAAGGTCGGTAATGTGTCACGCTCGCTTTGTGAGGAGCTGGCATGTTATTGGTTTATTCACAATACCGTCGTGCACAGAAATGTAGGAGGAGCTTAGATCTGCCCTTTACCTTATTGTTACGTACACTACTTTATGGCGGATATAGCTGACTGTTTGCTAGGTATGCCTGCAGGGGCATGAAGATTACGCGGAAAGTTTTTTGCTCCACTTTATTTCGATGTCTAACGTGCACACCTGCAGCTCTGATTCGTAGTCAAAAAATGTTTTCCTTAAATCTATTTAATTTTTTGGTTTTATATGTTTTTTTCTCGAATATATGATACAACCGAAATTACAAGTAGTGGATCAGTGAGCTGTAAAATGTATCTAAATTTAGTACGCTGTCCTTGCATTCCACCGTTGTTCCGTACTAATCTCCCCCGCCCTCTTCATCACTCCAGGCATCGTTGATAAGCGCTGACCAGATCGGTCCATTTCAGTCATTCCTCCTGTTTCTCTCGTCCCAGAACTCGCTGAGAGTATTGACACGGGAGAGCGAATGTTTTGGTAAGGCCGTGAATTTTTTACTCATGTCGTAAGTATGTACTTTTATCCTAAGTTACATGAGACGATTAATAATGTATGTTTATTCTGTTACGCCATGGAAACCGAAGATGTTCATATCGGCCACTCTAGAAATTCCCTCCCGCTGTATCTCGTTAACTGGCTGAATTGAGACTCCAGTCGCCTTTTGTTTGAATCATTGAAGCCAGTGAGACTGACTAATGTTATTACCGCTGACTCGCATAGATATGGAGATAAGAATGCATAATCTCCGTAGTTCTGACGTTTCGTGTTAATTTTGTACTCGGGGTGTTGAATGGATGAGGAATTGGATGTCAGCCAGAGCAGAGTAAATTTTAAGATAGAAAATTAGTAGACATATTTTTGTTTCTTAGTCTGTGTGGGAGATATCAGTATACCCCTGAAAATATAATTTAGTATGGGTTTTATGTGTGTGTACATACATACGGTACAAATGGTTCGTGGAGATTACTTATAAAAAAGGGGGTATAGTTACACAATGAAATTTTTGCCTAGTTTAATTCGTGACTGAGAAGTTCACCCTGGAAAGTTGAATTTTAAAAATGGTATTTTGGCAAAATATCGGAAATAACATAGAATTAATTTACAGTAATCTGCACAATGATTAGTGTTATTGAGGTCTTCAATAATTCAAGAAACAGCTCTTTAAAATAATACCTTTCATGAATATAACAGGGATGGTTACCCCCTTATTGACTAGATCTTTTGTGACGTTGGGTTTTGCGAACATTCCTTGTTGCTTTTCTGAGTAGTACATCCGAAGAAACATGAAAAGTCCTCTTGTTGCAAGTCGCTATAATGCATCATTTACAAGAAATATGTAGTAACAAATAATCAGATGCTGCAATAGAGTGCATATCGTGTGCTTAATGCTACAATTAGGTAACTAGGTACCTGGAGATATCCAATTGTAACACTGAAAACTGATTTTGTCATACATATAGTTATTTGTTGAAATTCAAATTTGTGTTGCATCGACTCTCCTAATTAACACATTTCTTAATTTATACGTATCAAAAGGAACAATCATATGGGTAGTGTAGACATATGAAGATAACTTAAACTTGGAAAAATTAAGTTACCCAGCTCTTGCACTAATCTGTCGATATGAGTGAGCATTACAACTTGTACTAAGAGACTGTACAATTGTTAGCATCCGAATTTCTGTCGGTTTTTTTTTTTTGCAGAGATTAACACTTGAAATATACTAATGATATAGGTGGGTGATAAGCATGTATGTGTGTGTGGAGTTGACTTGGTGGAAATATGTGACCTGGTTTAAAAGAACTGTAGCACATGATGCATTTTTCAGAGTGCTAATTAGTTTTAAAACGGTTCTGTATCCTATTAAATTGCGTATATAGCAGTTTTTGCTTGCATGCTAGGTATTGTATTGTTGGCACAGAAACATGCAAGTGCGTTTTATTGTAAACGGTGCATTCTGCTGACTTGCAACAATATGACCGTTTATGTGGCTTAGGATGTTCTTTTCAGAAAAGCAACATTGTTTGTGTGATTAGTTTGTTGTAAAGCGTACATTTAAGCGACTTGCAACTAGAGGACTTTTCATGTTTCTTGGGAGGTACTAATCGGAAAAGAAACATGAAATTTTTGCGAAAACCGTCACAAGTTCTAGCCAAAAAGGGGGTAACCACCCCTGTTATTTTCATGAAGAGGAAAGTTTTAAAAAGCGGTTTCTTGTTGGGTAGTAGATCTCTATAACACTAACCATTGGTCACAGAATTTAAATTTAACCCCTCTGCTTTTCCGATATTTTTCCAAAATACAATTTCAGGTCTCAATCTTCAAGGGTGAATTTCTCCCTTTAGAATTGTGCTAGACTCAGAATTTGACTGTGTCACTATACCTCATTTATGATAGGGACCACCTCCCGAAATTTGTAACAGAAACCCACTGGTGTGTGTACGTAGGTGTGTGTGTGTGTGTGTGTGTGTAGGGCCTATATATATATATATATATATATATATGTCATACAACATATAGGAGGTGAGGTGAAGTGGCGTATAAGGGAGAGAGAGAGAGAGAGAGAGAGAGAGAGAGTGAGCGAGAGCGAGTGAGTCAGAACGGAGTGTGTTATTTTTGCATGGTGATAGAGACAGGACATTTCGCGAAAATATTTTTGGACCACTTTGTTTCAGTGCCTTACGTGCACACGTGCAGCTTTGCTGTGTGGTCAGTGATTGGATGCCGTAACACCCAGCGTCTTGAGATTAAATCCCGCAAGTCACAGACGTGATGTGTGTCAGTTATCCGTGTACTTATTGGCACAGTCAAATGAATAACAACTCTGCACAAAAACACTCTGCCAATAGCCATGAAGAAGAGCTGGAGGTGTGCACGTAAGGCACTGAAACAAAGTGGGGCAAAAATGTTTTCACCAAAAAGTCCCGTCCCTAGTGATAGCTTATAAAAAATTAAGTCGAAAATGTGTTTTAAATTTTTTCTGTAAAGGGAGGATAGTGAAAGTAATAACTACACTGAAAATAGACTGTAAATTTTGATGTATTTAAATATAAAGTAGAGCCCTAGTTGACGTTAGGCAGCGACAACTTGAAAAGGGTTGAAACAATAAAATATTGTATATTGTTTTTATTTTGTTTAAATAATTTACATTTTATATTTTATTTTCGGATAGTAATTTCTCCCACTATAATTCACTTTACAGACAAATTAAATGCACATTTTCTACTTACTTTTTCATAAGCTATCACTACGTAAAATTAACGCACTGCATTCTGACTTAACGTGTATGCAAGCGTGTATAATACGGTGTTTCGCCTAGGTCTGCGGATTCATAAGGTTTTCAACACAAACGTAATATCACGTCAAAGCTGAGCTATAAATAGAGCCCGATAATTTTCGCGAAAAGAATTTTGCAGCACTTTGTTTCAGCGCCTTACGTGCGCACCTGCATCTCTGCTATGTGGTCAGTGATTGGATGCCGTAACACCCAGCGTGTGGAGGTTAAACCCGAAAATCACAGACGTGATGTATGACAGTTATCCGTGTACTGGTTGGCACAGTCAAATGAATAACGACTCTGTACAAAAACACTCTTGTCAATAGCCGTGAAGTTGAACTGCAGGTGTGCACGTAATACATTGAAACAAAGTGGGGCAAAAATTTTTTCGCGAAAACTACCGGGGCCCTAGCTATAACCCATGTAAAATATGGCAAGTTAAGTAGCATGTGAAAGTGAACAAAAAATGTTTGTTGGTACTCACGGGTGATATCGATATTATATATATATAGGATGTACCCACTTCTAAAAGCTAAGTCGCGGTGAAGCCAAACATGTAGGCTGGAGAAATAAATGTGAGGGTGTGCGAATTATTATCTGCACGTCAGTCTCGGCCGTAATATTGAGTTTCTTTCGGCGGTGTATAAACGTAGATTATTTACGTGTCTATATTGCAAAACGAGTAACGTAGGATCTGTTATAACACTGTATTGTTTTTTTTCTCTCTCTATGACATTGCATAGATGACTCAAGAGTGAAGTGTAATTTCTTTGGCAAACTGTGTACATGCTGAGAGGACACAACTGCGTGTCGACACAACAGGCATCAACGTCATTACGAGGCCTTGTTTGTGGACACTTAGTTACGAGAGCATTGTGATAGCGCCCTAATTGGACGCGCTGAGACTTGTTACGAAATTTAGCGGGTGGTCAGCCTGCAGCGTAAACGTGTTGGTGTCATACGCGTTCTCGGTAATCGTGATGTAATCAAGTCATGTAGAACTAAGTGGCATTGTTACGACGTATGGCGGAAATTATACAATCCAGTGGATGCATGTTGAAGATAAGCGGACAAATTCTGACCGTGAAGGTTACAGAATTCACAAATTTCATTCCAGTGAATCATCATTCGTGTGTAGGCGGAAATTTAGGAGTAACAAGGTCACACCACTGAATTTATGTATCATTTTTAAACATCTGATTGGATTCTTCCATTTGGCCTTCCTGTAGGGTGACTAACCACATTAGCGTTTGAATTTATATATGATTTTGCTTATGCGTAAAAAATTACTATATATGTGAAATATATGAGAATTTTGTAATTTTATCATCGCACTTTTAATTTTTGTATGTTTATTTCTAAAAATGATAAGTTTGTAATATGTATGTTAAGTGGTAGACAGAACCGTATACTATAAACTTCGCCTCATATAGGCGTTGTGTCATTGTTATTGGTTCGCCTACGACGAGAAATTATGGTACAAGCACGCTTGCGTGCCGGTGAAATTTAAGAATACAATAAGTTAGCACTGGTGGAATGAAAGAGTTGGCCAATTCGCAGCACCACCGGTCATAAATGTTTTATATCAAAGCTGTGTTATGTTGGAAGACACGTGCGCATGTTAATGGCATGGTAAACGACAATCACTATGGTTATGTACTGGGAAAGTATTCTGTGCTGTACAGGATAATGCTGCTGTAGCCCACTGAAGTTAGTTCGTCAATGTCTGCATACATAGTCGCTGTCATGCTTACACGCACGCACACCGACTTAAAAGTTTAGGCAGATTTGTTTATCAGTACCTTTTTTAATATGTGCGATTTAATAGGTTAATGGTTTTGTGTTATATGACGCTATTTTGTAAACTGACGCAGTGGTTGGCTTAATTTCAAGGAGCGTTATTCCTCGACAATACCGTGCGAAAAATGCACTAATTTGTCTCCTGACGATACAATCCCCACGTGGCTACACTATTTTTCAACGAAAAAAACTGAGTAGTTACGTATCACATGTTAGGACAAGAGTTTCAACTTTTTTTTTTTTTTTTTTGCGTTCTGATATGGTTTTCAAAAAGGGATTATTACATTCTGATATAACAATTTTTGAATAATTGTATTCTGTAACGTTGTTCAATGTGTGTTTTTATAAATAACACATTTTAAATCAATATTTTTGTACATTATATGCTTTTATATTAGATTTAAGAGGCTCGTGTCTGCCAAAACATTGACTAGTTGTAACAAACTGAAACTACATTTTCTCGTGAGATATCGCCTTCCAAATGTATATGATGCGACAATATTGAACTATGTTTGCACAGAATGTAAGGCGTGTATTACTAAACAAACCTCACTCTGCTCCATCCAGTGATGCTGATAGGAATATGCCTGCCCCCGCAATGACTGGCTACACTTTGTATCCGTCCTGACAGTGCTTATGACAGCTTCCATACCGTTCGGCCTTCACCTATTCTGGAAACTCGTTTGACCGGTCGGTAGGCAATGGGGATGTTGTGTTGTCATCTCAATGCTTTGTGTTACACATGTTTCAGACAGACTTTACTTCACGCCTGGTATCTCTTGAGATTTTGTACGGCCCACACTCCATATGTCAGGCGCATCAATAACAAACTCTTGTTCATTAATGTTGAGTAGATCTATTAAATTGTTATTTCAGTATTCGAGATTTTTCCTCGGTCGAATACTGTACACGTTTTTATGCATCACGACGTTTTTTGGTTTGATAATCTCGAGGAAGTAACATACGTATGCAGAAATTCGGTGGAATCTACACTCTAAGAGCCTTCCGAAAATGTTTAGGAAGTAATTAACCGAAATTAGTATTAGTGAAGTGCGCGGCCTAGTAAAATTGACATGTCATTTCAAATTGATGCAAAAGTTTACTTTTTGGCGTCATCTTGTAGGTTGGGATCTGTCCTCCTTTTTTGGTCCGAGTGTACAACGATACACCTCAGAGATACCTTTAAAAAAGTTGGGAGGGAGCATGAGGAGGAAAACATAAAAAAACTCGTTTATCATGCATGTGAGGTATCAAATGAAAGGAAAAAACGCCTTGAGCTTCAGTGTATTATTAATTTCTAAAATACACATATTTCAGTGTATTAGTGAATTAGAGAGTAATGTATAATTTTGAAAAAAAATTACTGTAGTATAAATGAAAAAATAAAATCATGTTTAAGTTCAATGTAATAATTGTTTAAAAGTACCAACTGAAGCGTGGCTAGAAATACTTGTGAAAGGTTATATATTTTTGTTATATTATATAATGGCACAACCACTAAATTATTTTTAAATAACTGACATAAGCAATTAATATGAACATGTTAAATGCTACACTTTACATGAAACTCTATTAAAATATCATAGCTTTAAACAAAAAGGTGGAGCATTAATGAAAACAGTATACAAAATATGTCACATCGACCTTTGTTAGTTTATGTAAGTTACCTAATATTGGGAGATTGCTAAAGTACTGAATTTTGTTTCTTTTAACAGATTAATTTTCCACAGATGCACTGGCACATTCTAGTGCATTTCAATTTTGCTTTCATGCATTTGCATATGTTACACATTCCTTTGAACATTTGCATTTTGTATTAAGATCAAAAATGTCTCTAGAAGGAGGCAAAGTTGTCCATATAGGCACGAGCTTACTCTCTTTTTCCATCCATCCATAATTTCGTGGATTTTTGACAGGTGCCATTTGCTCTTGAGCCGTAGTCCAAACACTTTCTTGATACGTGCTTCTTTTTAGGTGCTGGTCAAACGAATCACTTGTTGGGGGTATTCTCTCCACATCCCAAGTCTTTCGCCAGAACAGTTGCATTCGAATTTGGTCTACGTCGTAGGTGCCGGAAATCGGCTCTGTTGTGTAGATATTACAGATGAACCGCATAGCAACATCCCTCAGCTTTTGTGATATACAATATGGAGTGTTTGTAGAATGTGAAAATTCTTCCATGAGCGATGGGACTGAATATTTTAGTTTAAAACAATACCTTTTCCTTTTGAATTTAAAAGAAGTGCTGTCTGATCCGGTAAGTGCATGGAAAAGAGCCATGGCCACAGACGACTTTGCATGTTGTCTCGCCTAAGCTAATTGCAGTAATATTGAGGTTGATCATTTGTATGGTTTTTCCTGCTTTAAAAGCACTTCAGATATCTGCCAGAGTTTACTTCCAATATGTGATGAAAATTACTCTAAAGTATTACAACAACATCTGTGTCCCCCGTATACACCATCTGAAGTGGGTAATCTTTGAGTGAATGAAGAAGATGAACCAGTACTCGAGTGTCTGCTTCTTCATGATTACATTGTCCCATAGGAGGACCTGGTCCTATTGAAAGAACTTGATCACCTGATGTGATATAGACTACCTTCCCATCTGGAAAGTCGACTTGCATAATTTATTTCGATAAGAATGAAGAGCTCTTTCTTATTTTCTTCATGTGCCAAAAATTCATGCCATTTTCCTGGTACCTTGACAAGACGAGAGACACATTGTCTAGTACCAGTACCTCTTTTCTACCTTGTCGATGCTTTGTCATTTTACGATATTGATCCCAAACAATATCCAATCTTTCTGCTCTTCTTAATCCATAGTTCATCCTCGGCAAAAAAAAAAAAACTTTGTTGAAATAGTCATAGAATGTCGTGCCTGTGATGCTATTTCCTGGAAGTGAGTGAATTAGGGCACCACCATCAATAATGATAGCTCCATACATGTTAGGTGCAACAAACTCTTCATGTACACTATCTGCAGGAGTTTCACTACTAGCTTTAATAATACATGATAACAGGTGTGACTTACAACAGGAGTTTGCAGATCGATCAGAAGAAGATTTTGCAGTCGGAAATGAAGATGATTCGTGACGAATGAATTCTTCCAAATTTCAATTGCGGCTATCAAGTACAACAAAAGCTTGTCCAAACAAATCTGCATGTTGCTTTAAGTGCTGAATTTTCTTTGCTACTGCTCCTGTGGACTTTTTTGGTCATATTGAAAATCAGAATTTTTTTTTCTTTATTGGCGCACTTAAGAGTACTTCATTTGAGTAAAGAATATCTCTTCGAATGTTATCATAACTGCTTTTGTCCCGTACATTCCAAACTATGGACACATGCTGATGCCAACTCATTGATACATACTTTGTTGTCTAAAGTTACCAACTCTGTACTGTTTTCCTCAAATGGATTTCCTTTGTTTAGCAAAACATCTAACAAATCTATGACATGTCGCTGAAATCGGATTTGAGATGCAAATCCTTCCTCATGATGTGGTCGCTCTTCACGGTCATTGTTACAACATCGACTGGTAAATTCTGATAATGTTCGGCTAATCTCTGGTCCAGTTGCAATCCACCGTTCCAATAATGCAGGGGACGCTGTGAGCCCAATCACACCACCAACTGATTTTACTCTTTTATTAGCTTGTTCATGTGCTTCGATTTATCTATGGCCACATACGTAACACACATTTCATTCTACGAAACATTCAACTGACTGTGCGATTTCAAAGTGGCATTATATTATACATCTTAACTTCAAATAGAAATTCATGTTTTAAATGTTCGTAGTTTAATTTTTACAGGATGTAATTGTACAAATAATATGAAGGCATTTATTTCAAACAAATATGGTGTACAGGGTGCAATGCTACCTAAAATGACTATCCAGTAATAAATAAATTATTTGTTAAATTTCTCCCCCTCCACTCTCATTTTAACATCATAGCCCCCAAAATATGTTTATTTTTTTCGAAAACAAGTGAAAATTGAAGGCCAGAGTAATTTTACCTTTTATTTGATGCCCCACATGTATGGTATACACGTTTTTAAAAATATTTTCCTCTCACAACCCCCCCCCCCCCCCCCATTTTTTTTTTTAAGTTTCTCATGTTGGTAAATCGTTGTACACTCAAACAAAAAAATAAAGTACAGGCTCTAACCAATAAGATGACACCAAAAAGTAAACTTTTGCATCAACTTGAACTGACTGGTGAAAATTGCACCCCACTATATGGGACCGTTACGATACTTCCACCTTGTAAATATGCAAACTTTTATAGTTGTTACTGTACAAGTCTGGTAACTTCAGTATTCATTTCAATGTTTTATAAAATAGTTTAGGAGTGCTATCATGGATGTCTGGGAAACAATTCTACCATACATACTGTCTTAGAGCTCCTATACGGACGTGTGGTTAATTTACAAACTATTTTAGAGTGTTTTTGGGCACTGATTAATGCATCCATAATAATAAAAGTATTAAGATTCTCTGTCATATTATGACAGTGTGTGCAAAGTATTAATTTTACCTTAAAAAGTATTTGATGAATGTGATAAAAATACAGCGTTCGATATAAGTTCTCTGCAATCTTATTTTCAAGCTGATATTTTTCTCCCCGATCTGAAAAACAGTTTCGTTTTTCATTTATCAGATGTTTTCTGATGGAGGTTTGAAAGTGGGTGGATTATAAATCGACGTGGTTTTCTGTGGTAGAATCGCTGCGTGAAATACTGCTTACATCTGTGCCTCACTCCTAGCAGATCCAAGTATATGTAAGTATAGCACAGCTCTTGACAGCATTTTAATGAACCTCCGTACCAGACTGCAAGATCGTAGTTATCGATTTGCAAACGGAGAGAGCAGTTTTGGGAGTTCTTGTAGCAATGCCTGTTAACTTCCTTGGAGGGTTCGGCTTTTGAGGAAACTTTCCCGCGCCTTGTCAACCTATTCAACTCGTGTTTCATGCCATCCTTTCATTGCGCTACAGTGTGTATACTGTCGTACGAAGCGAAAAGCAGACGAAGAAATGTCTTGTGTGTTTATAATAAACCATTTTATTAGAGGAGAGTTTAATTTAATTGATGCCACCGCCCATTTTCCAAGAGCCTACATAACTTCGCAATGTAAATTGTGTTTGCTTCAAAGCAATACTTTCCTCATCACAAAGTTTTACGGCTTGTAATAACTTTTGCATTCGTAATTCTGTATGACAACTAAATAATTTGTGAAAAGGTTTTAATATTAGTTGCTTATATTGTAAATGTACGACCGCTTGGCTACTGAGCTAAGGGTCCCGGGTTCGATTCCCGAATGGGACCGCGGTGGTCGAGGGGTCAGACGTCTCGCCTACCACCAAAGCGATCCGGGTTCGATTCCCGGCGGGTTCGGTCCCCGATTTTCGCATGTAAGAATCGTGCCGGACGATGCCGTTCTTCGGCGGGTTTTCTTGGGGATCTCCCGTTTCCCCCGCCCCTTCATTCCGGCGCTGCTCCATACTCACCTCATGTCACCTCTCACCAGCGCTGAAGACCTAGATGTTAAGCGCTGACCAAAATCTCTCTCACTCACTCGATTCCCAGTCGGGAGGTAAATATTTACATATGCCTCTCTGGGTTCAGAACTTGGTGTCGTGTTGTCCCCTCATCCTCATACTGCGGAAGACAATGGCGAACTACCGCAGAATCGCCTCGCTTAGTCGACCTCGGAAGACGTCGTGGTTTATGTCACCCGACGTCCTCCGTGGTTCTAAACCTCCCTTCATGCAGAACACCCATAGTTAGGGCCACGATTTTGTCGCGAAAAGATTTTTGCCCCACTTTGTTTCAGTGACTCACGTCCACATCGGCAGTTCTGTTTCAAGGTTATTGGCAGCGTGTCTTTGTTCAGACACGTTTCTCATTTTACTGCACCAATCAGAATAAGATTATTGTGAGTATGTACGTCTATAATTTGCCAAGGCAAGTGAGAGTAAAATCATCCAACCACAGACGATGTAGCAGAGCTGCAGGTGTGCACATGACGCATCGAAACCAAATGTTGCAAAAATCTTTTCGCCATAAAATCGCGGCTGTACCCATAGTTTACTAACTACGAAATGTTTTCCCTTGGGTTAATGCCAGTGTCCGTATAACTTATTCCATGAGATTTAATATTTTGTGGGCAATATTTTCTCCCTGTAAGCATTATTTCTTTAAAGTATTGTTACAATGTTTTAATTAATTGCTACTAAAAAGTAATTAAAATGCCGTATAGTTTCTCTGTATATTTTTAGTAACGTTGTCACTTTAAATTTAGTCAGGGATTAAGGTTCAAGGTTATTTCTTTGCCGCAAAGTTTTTAGCAACATACGTGCCGTGAATACTCTTAATTTTAATGAATTAAGGACGCTACAGAAGTGACACGAATAACAAAAGATAGCCAATCAGTGTCGAAGCTTCTGTGACGTCGGCGCGTCCTCCTCGACGCTGATTGGCTGACTGTCTTTTGTTGTTCGCAGCGCATCTTTCGTTTCGCGTCCGTCCCACCGTTGCGATTCCAGCATAAGGCACTGAATGTAAGTTGTGCAAATTTAACTAATTGCCGTACGTATTGTTAGAGATTATAGTTTAACGCGGGAAAATTTGACTAGTGGATTTCAACTCACGTTCTGCTTACCAAAAGATTACTGGCTTTAGATTGTACTTGGAGCTATTACCCTATTTCACTGAGCCAATAAGAATCCCGATAGTGTAATATTTGATGCCTGTTGTTGGTCTGCATACAGCTACGTTGTGTCAGAAGTATATCGCCGAGTCATATTATGTCACAAGAAACTGCAGGGTTTTCAATGCTGGCACAAAATATTTTCGTGGTGTACCATCATTTATACGTACGGTATGACCATAGTCTTATTCTGATTGGTGAAATCAACTGAGAAACGCGTCTGAACAAAAAAAATGCTGCCAATAACCATAAAGCAGAGCTGCTTATGTGTACGCGAAGCGTTAAAAGAAAGTGGTACAAAAATAATTTAGCGAAAACTACTTACCCATACCAACAGCGAATATGACATGAGCTTGCCGTTGTTTGAATCATAACTTGTGCTCGAAAGAAAATTAATAGAGACATGCAACATTCGCGTTATTTTCTGACAGCTGACTAGACTCCAAATGACTATAGGCGCGTTTGACGTCTCCCGTTGGCCGATATTGTTGTAACTTGCTTACACGATGAGGCCAATCAATCTCTGTAAAGACGTAACACACGTAAATGACAACACATGAAAGTTCGTAGGCAAATGAATAGCAGATTATGCTCTGTTATGTATAGGAAAGTGAAGTTTAGTCTGCTACCAAATGATAACGCGAATTTTGCATGTGTGTAAAATTTAATTTATAGTCCCTAGTAATCGGGGATGACCGCGACGGCGAAACTTCTGTGTTGTAGTTTACATTGCTGGCCTAAATCAAACACACACGCAGCGGGCCAATAGCCTCCGACCTGCCCTCCCCGTACGCGTGCCTAGGCTTAGCTGGGATGTGCGAGTTGGCCCAATTGAAAGCCCGAGCCAATCAATACGTGGGACCAGGTCCGCCCAGACTGCCTCGTTCGCTCCGCGGGTCCCGGCTCAGCCCTGAGCCCCCGATATTACCTTCCATTTTAGTGCGTCAACAATATACATACGTATGGTTAGAGCAGGAACATTTGGCAGGTTTAACGACCTGTAGGTAGGGCTAGGAATATTTCGCGAGTTCAACGACCTGCCTGCTGGAATCCATTATTCTGTGTATACCGAAGCCCTACCGTTTGTACATTACCTGCTACTCATTCAGACAACAGACAATGAACGAATAGACGGGGCTTCAGTATGCATAGGACATTGTATCCTAGCATGCAGGTCATTGAACTCGCGAATTTTTCCTAGTCTTATTTGTCGGCTAGACGTCGCAATATTTCGCAACATACTAGACTTAACCTGTTAGTTCATTCATCATTGGCTACTACTCCAGTACAGTCATTTGGGGTCACTTTATACCAGGCAGGGAAACTTTGTACTATCAGTAAAGATGATGGTATATCGCGAAAATGTTTTTGCCAACATTCTCTTGAAAACACTGTGGTTTCTTACAACATATTTGATTCGATGATATACTTCTGACACAATGTAGCTGTCGGCAGACCAATAACAGTCATCAAATAGTACAATAACAGGTTTCTTATTGGCTAAGGCCAATACGGTAACAGCTCCAAGTACAAGCTAAAGTCAGTAATCTTCTGGTAAGCTGAACGTGTGTTGAAATCCAGCAATCAGCCAAGTTTTCCCGCGATAATCAATCATCTCTAACCGTCAGACTAGTTTGAATTCAAATTGAGGATCAAAGAATAAATTAATACTGGCAAGTACTTTATGAATACATTTGTTTATCTTTAAGTTCGTTTAATAGTTGAAGGCTACAAAGTCAATTTATAAAATATTTGGTCTGATACAGTGTTACCCCGAAATTGTTAAATTGTTCACAGTTACCTCTAATGACTGTATACATTCAGTCGTACAGCAGACCAGGTAACTGGCGAATTGGTGCTTGTTTACTTGCAGGTTTATTATCGGCTTAATATTAACGAAGGCGCGTCAATGAAGCTGAGAATAAATATAAAAAAGACTGTTATTCATATTTGATTGGATTTCAGCTTGTCCTGAAATCAATCCGCAGACTTTTTCCTGTACCTAGGTATAGTATATTCCAGTGCACGTTATGAACATTTTTCCTGCGTCATTTCATGAAACTGAATCCATTACAGTGTATTTACAGTCAAGAAGTGCGAGTGGAAGTGTAATGTAATGTTTTTAGCAGCCGGTTTCATAAAATTAGCGTCTCGGTTTCATGGTTATTTGCAGCGTGTCTTTGTCCAGATACGTATCTTATTTGACTGCATCAATCAGAATGTTATTGTGACACTATACGTCTGCGATATGTTGTCAGTAGAACCCCAAAACAAGTGATAGTTAAATAATGCAATCTCTGACTAGAAACAGAGCTACAGATGTGAACATAATCCATTGAAACCAAATGGCGTGAAAAATTTTTCACCCCAAAATCGTGGGTTTAACTATAGTTAGAGGTAGAATATCGCGGAAATGTTCTGTATCAACATACTTTTTAAAACGCTATAGATTTATTTAGCACGTTACTGAACTGCTCCCGATCCGTCTTAGTAAACTGCAGACCAGTCATAAATATTTACTGGGACAATAGCAGATTTATTATTGGCTCTGTCAAAATTGAGAAGTGATTTCCGGTTCACACGACAGCCTTTAGCAGGAGTAAACCTTCTGAAATGCTGGGCGTACGTTGAAATCTATAGCATAGAGTTAAGTTTTCTCGCGATAAATCTTACTATAGCTTTTGGCAAACAGCAGCCGTTTAAAGTAAATAATATTGCCGTTTCGGCTACAGGTGATAAAATAGAGTGTTAGTTGATTGACTAAAGACAACCCACAATAATGATGGCCAGTTTGTGGAAATAGAAACGAGCCTAATGGCTGCCGACATTGTCTTTCACATACCTGCATTAGCCTGACTTCATTTAAGCTATTCTGAGGTCCCACAGGCTTGACTCATTAGTACAGGTACGTCAATTTCGCGGATTCATCTGGCAGCAGCCTAGACTTGTCAGTCCTATACACCAACTGGCCACAATCGATTATCTATTGGCTTATAACCGTACAAGCAGGTAGCAAGCGATAACATTTCGAATTATTTCCTTATTTACTACTGGCTTGCAGTAGTCAAACGCGTTTCGTAACAGCCGCCAGCAAGTCACAGACATGACAATGAAGTATAATACATAATTGGCGTTCAACCTGACCTGGAATGTATATGCGAAATTTACGTACCTCTACTCATTAATATACGTGCTTTATTACTTCTGTTTTTAACTTTTTGAAATTGATAAAATGTGTCCACTATTTTATTAGTCCTATACCAATGTTAGCGGAAAGATAGCAACTGAGCGTGATAAAAGTAGCAATGCCCATGGAGTTACGAATGTACTGGTATGTTATGGTGAGCTTAGCCACAGACATAAGCCTGTTTTGCTCGTATGGTGCGTCCGCCATGTTTATAGTCGCCCAAAACAGCCATCTTCTAGTGCGGTAGGCACAATGTTTAGGTCTTTTAGGATCACCTGTCAAATCATTCTTGAAACAACGGACGGTGGTCTTGGCTTCACTTGTTATGCGTGCGCAGTATAACGGCATAGACATTCCAGACAGTTCTCTTAAGAAGTACTTTACCGTGAACAGCCATTTATTCTCTTTAGCTGTAAGTAACAAATTTTATGTTCTCAGAAGACAGCTGTTTACTATCAGTAAATAATATAATAACGGTAATTTGTAGCAGTCACCAGCAAACACGAATTTAATTTTTGTTTTTGATCAGAGACCTATACTCCATAGGGCCTACCTATGCAGCTTATATTCGCATCGTAAATTACAATAATTGTATAAATACTTACGTTATAACAATAATAATTATACAAACTATAACGTTTAACTTACATCATTAAGTCATTTTACAAATAACTTGAAGACTGAACAATAATTTATTTGTATACAATGGATTGTTGACTAGGAAGTGTTTTCAGATATTTTACTACAAAAGATATTTTGTGTTTTGACCTTTTCCAAAGTTCTTGGATTGATATTCCTAAACAGAAGTCGCTCCTGTGCGTTGAACATTTTTTCGAATTAACCTCTATTGGACCAGTTAAAGCTTACGATCATACAAAAATTGACCTGTGGTATTCTTGTCTATGAGCACACTTACCAAAATAAAAGTGTAATGACTAAAACGCTACGATTAGCTCAAAATCGTTACCGTAACTTAAGTTACTTATGACGGGACTTGTAAGCATTTTCTCACCTAACGACACTGAAACTACCGTGCACTGCGCTCACCTGCCCTCTGCTAGCCGTCTTATAGTTTATAATCCGGGACCGCTTTCTCTTATCAAATCATCTTACCCTTAGTTTCACCTAATAACTGTGTTTCTTCTGTAAATAAAGTAAAATGTCAGACAACTTCGGGGTGGGACGGATGGGTCATAACTAGAGAAGGTTATTTATCGCGGGAAAATTTGACTGTGAGGTTTCAAAGTTCGTTCAGCATGTGGGAAGCTATGTTTATTCTACTGGCTTGTACGTGAAACTCTTACACTATTTGAAAGACAATGATAGTTCTGATAGGGATGATGGTATATCGCGTAAATTGTTTGTGCCAACATACCCTTGAAAACACTGTGGTTTCTTGCGACGAGTATGATTGGGTGATATACGTCTGACACAACGTAGCTGTCTGTAGACCAACAATAGGCATGAAATGTTACAGTAACGGGATTATTGTTGGCTAAGTCAAATAAGGCAACATATTTACGAACAAGCTATAGCCATTCATCTTTTCATAGTTGAACGTATGTTGAAACCCAGCAAACAGTCAAGTTTTCCCGCGATAAACCATCATCTGTACTGATAGTGTAATATTTTACACCTGTGATTGGTATGTAGACAGCTATTGTCGTGTCAGATAGAAAGAATCCAATCAAGTATGCTACAAATAACTATACAATTTTCAAGGCTATGTTGCCATAATATATCATTGCGATAAATCACCACCTCTAGTAATAACTTATCAACTGCAGGCTTCCATGTGGAGTGCTCTCAGGGCACAGTAGGAGGCAGCACAGTAGAACCAAAATCAGACCGACCTTTGACACTTCTTCCTGTGATAGGCAAGATTATGGAGAAACTAGTCAATCAACGACTTTTGACTTTCCTAGAGAATACAGAAGGGCTCCACCAACGACAATATGGTTTCCGAAAAGGGAAAGGAACTGAGAAAGCAGTGCTGGAGATGACCACCAAAGTAAGAAATTAAATATTCTTGGACTTAAGTGGGGCATTCGACAATGCCTGGTGGCCAGAGATTCTATGGCAACTGAATATGAAAGACTGCCCAAAAAATCTATATCTGATAATCAAAGAATACTTCAAAGAGAGGCGGACATACTATGAGACACCATCACTGAAGGTAGAGAAACTAAATACCACAGGATGCCCACAGGGCTCAGTCTTAGGCCCACTCACGTGGAACATCCTGTTTGATGGACTTCTCAACATCAAGCACCCTGACAAATGCGAAATGTTTGCTTATGCAGATGATGCTCTTGTCATAATCCCGACATGGAATCGTCGAGACCTTGAAGCAGCAGCAGAGAAAATACTAACGGAAATCACCTCGTGGGTGAAGAATGTCAAACTGAATTTCAGTGCAGAAAAACAAAGCTTCTCCTTCTGAAGGGAAAACTGAAAAGATCTCCCACAATACGATTCCTGGGAAGACCGCTGCGCTTGGAACAACATGTCAAATACGTAGGAGTAATACTAGAAAAAAACTTTCCAGACTCACATACATCATATAATGGAAAAATCAGTGACACTGTTTCACCGACTCAGGGCAGTCTCTCGGGCTTCATGGGGCCTGAACTGCAAGACATTAACGACAATGTACCATGCAGTATTCTTGGTGATATCTATGTATGGGGCTTCGGTCTGGTATACAAAGACAACACAAGTAATTATTCGACGGCTACTAATGAGAACACAATGAGCAGCACTGTTAGCCTGTACAGAGGCGTACAGAACAACTTCAACCGATGCTCTACAAGTTTTAGCAGGAGCCATACCACTCGACCTGCTAATTTGGGAAAAGGGAAACCTCATGGAAGAGTTTGGAGGATCAAGATCCAGTAAGTTAAGGAAGAGTGAAGCAAGGACAGACACGCTAAGGAAATGTCAAGAAAGATGGGACGAATCCACAAAAGGTAGAGTTACACATTGTATATTTCCTAATGTAGATGAACGCCTAAAACATCAATGGTTTGTGACATACCGCTACCCGTCGCAATTGATGACTGACTATGGTAATTATAAATGGAAATTGCATGGATTTAATTTAGTGGAGTCACCCCTCTGAATAATCTGCAAAGTAAATGATGTAATTCACGTTATTCAAGACTGCCCGAAAATAGAAGATCTAAGAATTTACCTGAAAAGAAAACACAATATCCAAGAAGAGGAAGATATTGACGTAAGAGAGATTATGCTAACAAAAGAAGAAGAAGCCTCTATGAAGATATTTGCAAAGGAAGTAGGAAAGAGACTTGAAGAGTTAGACTCCTGGCTAGCAGAGAACCCAGATGAAACAGAGGAAAATTACTAATCAAATCAAGACAACATAGCTCCGGAAAAAAAAAAAGGCAGCACAGTACAAGAACTCTAGTTACTTACTGCCCTTGTCATTAACTTTCAGACGTGTCAAAGAAATGCCTCCCCACTGCACTAGTGCCGACATTCAGCGTTATTCGCGATGTTTGGTGCACATCCAGCAAGGCCACTGAAAGAATCTTCCCAGTTGTTTGCAACAAGTTTAACGTTATACGCCGCGTAAACTACCAATTATCACAACTACTACGCGGGTACTGCAGTCCCGCACACCTTACATAACAATCGTTCAGAAAAAGGCCCGCAGTGACGAAACGCTACAGCAAGAGCACGATTGCAGCGTCCTGGATACCGCGTTCAACAGTAATCGTATGGTACTTCTCTAAGAAAATGCAGAGCCAAAATTTTACGACTGTGATATATTGACAGATACTAACCCACAAAATACGTATACATATGTTTTCTGAAAGTAAGTCAGTCCGTTTGTATCCAAGAGTCCCTGAATAACATTTAAAGTTCGTCGTTAGGTTGCAAGGAATGCGAACACGAGTAAAATTCTGTTCACACACACACGTGCGCGCGCTCACACACACAGCACACACACACACACACACAGCACACACACACACAGCACACACACACACAGCACACACACACACACACACAAATACCTAGGTTATCGTACTAAAAAAATTCTAACGAATATCTTAAACTGTTGCATTTAAAAAGTATTCTACGATACCCGACCAAGACTCTGACTTATGCCGGCACTTTATTCGTTGACTTGGTGCAAAAGGACAGCAGCAAAGTACTATACGGATATGCTTTCTACCGTGCTACAGAAAGTTGCATTGATAGTTTTGAGAGTAGAATCACGTTAACCTCATAAATGTTTTATTTGGAATACAATCATAGTGTCGCTCCACGGGCTGAATTTCCTACGTCATGAGTTTGAAGTTAGGATTAGTTAAATGCTTGTGGCGCTTCCGTGCAATTTTCCGCCTCGTAGGTTGTTTACAACTACGCGTTGTTGCATCATCTCGCCAGTCTACTGACGATGTGGGTTGTGGCCAGGGGGTTCGTCCCGGGTTGTTTTCGTGTCACGGGCTGTAATTGGCTGTCATGTTCGCGGCAGAGGGCGGACTGGGTGCAAGACGCCTTGTTTAATTAGCCCGCCCTCGGCCACACAATACAAACACGATGAAGATAGGCGGAAGGCTGCGGGCGGCGTTGTATGGCGTGACGTCACGGCAACAGGTCGCCACCCTCATCAGCAGGCCACCATTGCTCCAGTGGCAGCGGCTGTCGTCAGACGTTGACGCCGTTGAGGTGGCCGTGTGATGTGCAGACCTTCGGCCTATGCATCTCAACATGCGTGCCTGATGTCTTCTTATGGCGCCTCTAGACTATCGCCGAACGATTCGAGTAATGTTTTGGCTAATCATTTGTGGACAAATGTACTTATCTACACATTCGCCGAACGTGTCGACGAATACGAATGTTGAAGTCAAAATGAATCACATGTAAAAATGTTTAAGTTCATTACTCCACTCTGTCAGTTTCGCTATGTACAGACGTTCAGATCACAGCTCGCGTGCTTCTCGTTCGACAGTAAACAAACGACTATACTATGTTCGGCGAACGTGTGGAGGGACACACTCTTGTTCGGGACGAGCGTCCTTTGATGCGTGCCCAAAAAACCGACTACAGACGGATCGCCACTCGGCAGTCGGCGCGAACGGCAAACATTCGCCGCGCGAGCGCGAACAATAGACGAATGGCTCTTTACACACTCTCCGGGTACATTCGGCGAATGTTCGTCGATATGTAGAGGTGGCATTAGGAGTAACGTTCAAAGAATGATACACGTGAGGATACCCATTTTACGTTTCGGCTGATAATTAAAGCTTCTTTTTTTCAGGCTGAAAATTGCGAAAAATATGTGTTTCTGTGATCATTTCTAATTAATGAAAATCACTGAGCAGAATCTGTAAGGGGCATGGAAAGGTACGATGTCGAGCGGAAGACTGGAATACACAATCTTCTGTAAAATCTGAACTACTCATCAAAATTCGGTGATATATTTTGCCTAGTAGATATTTTATCAGCGTACATAACACTATATGGTAGTATACTTTACTTTCAAGTAAAAAATTAAAAACTGTTGTTAGAAAAATAAGGGCTTGAAACCACATCTACAAAAATGGAAATGTCTTAATTTTTATGATTTTTAATATGATAACATCTAGGCCTCTATAATAAAATACTCGCGTTTAAAATAATTTTAACATCCGTAAACCTCTCGCGTTTTCATTTTATAATAATTTTACTATCCGAGAATCTCTGCGCGAGTATTTTTGAAATTCGGTTATTATAGAGGCCTAGATATTATGTTAAAAATTATAAAAATTTCAGTTTTCCATTTTTTTGTAGATTTTGTGGTTTCAATCCCTTATTTTTCTAAAAACAGCTCTTAATTTTTTACTCGATAGTAAAGCATATTACGGCATAGTTCTATATATATAAACGTCCGATGATAAAATATCTACTCGGAAAAATATCTCATCGAATTTTTTAGTAGTTCAAATTTTATTAACGATTGAGTATTCCAGTCATCCGATCGACATCGTACCTTTCCATAGCCTTAACAATGTTATGTTACATATTAAAGAGTGTATGGTACGTAAGCCAGAGCTAAAACCGTCTGTCTAAAATTATAGGCTCCTCCAAGCCAATTAAAAAAAAAAAAAAAAAAAAAAAAAAAAAAAAAAAAAAAAAAAAAAAAAAAAAAAAAAAAAAAAAAAAAAAAAAAAAAAAAAAAAAAAAAAAAAAAAAAAAAAAAAAAAAAAATCCTAGTCAATAATTTTTGTCAACTTTCTGAAGAACAGTGGTGTTGTTCGCTTATATTTATCTACCGGTTAGAAAACTACTTGGGAGTGCAATGACTTGTGCGCCTAGAGGTTAGGGTTAGGCTTAATACGCATGCTGTTTCATCGTTAGCGGTTTGTTCTTAAAGGTCTCAAATGTGCAAAATACGTCCACCCATGTGACCACCGAACATTTTTCTGTGGATGAAAACTAATACTGCTGATTATAATTGCAGTACGGCCTTCACTGTACCCCTAATATGACATTCTGTAGGCTAGGCAATTATCGGTAAAGCAAGTATGTACAGTCTCGGTTAATTTATTTCCCTTCCGGTCAATTTGTATAATTCCACCGCGTGTAAATGTATGAAATATATACATTCTAGGTGATTCGGAATAAAGTGAACACTCAAAAACGCCCTGATTAATTTATATTTTCTGCCAGTTTATATCTTTCCGCCGAATGTAAACATAAATATTGCCACATGCTTTTATTTACATAGGGTCATGCAGGTTTACAATTACATTAAACTGCTCCGATAAATTTTAGCTACAATATCTACTCATTAAATGCACGGAAGATGAAAATAAGATTTAATCAAAGGTAATCTTGGTTATTAATACCTGCGAGTTAACGTCTTATAAAACTGGTTTCTGTCCATCGACTAATTGATACAACACGCACTATTCCCGTTACGAATCTCGTAAATACGGGCATAGTTTATTTGAATTTGTAACTCAAAACTGCGACTAAAACACACATGCCATACGCAATTCAAAAATTCAAGTTTCGTTCAGTTCTGCTGCCGCGAACGACGTCGACGCACTTAAGAATCAACAAATAACATATTTTCTTAATATGTGAAATAAATAGTATGTTTTAGACTGGAAAACGTAAAACATTTTACAGAATACCGATGGTTTCACATAATTTGGCAATTATATTCATAGTAATTTCCAATACTTTTGAATGTGTATATACGCACAACGGACAAACACTCGCAAATTATGCAACTTGGCGGAGCGGCGAAAAAACGGCGAGAACCTAACTCTGATGCCACCTGTCGGTGGAATTTTGAACTGTCTGCAGCGCGGAACAAGCTGTACCCTTACGAGGAAGATGACCTGAGGTTGGCGCTAGCGTCACATTCTTCTGGCGCCGATTGAGTTTAATGTAAGTAGGAATGTCAATAAGATCATAAATAAATATTTTGAAGTATATTAAATACAGAGAGGTCGATTTCATGTTATGTTCTTTCACTAATGTTTTATTCGAATAGGAAAACACGCGGAA